>JACEGR010001259.1:0-179076 GCA_014170235.1 Listronotus bonariensis
TATTTTAACAGGTTTTGCAAGCGTTTGTACTGTTTTTCGTAGGTGTTTTGAAATGGCTCAAGAGTTTAACTTTCTCATTTGTTAAAAATATTTTATATAAATATAAAATAAATATTATGGAAACCTTTTTTTTTGTACCAAACAGGTTATTTAAGCTGTAATGGTTTATATAAATTGTACACTTTTGTTAAATATAAAAAAATATATATTATTTTTTTCTTCTTCAACGGCATAGTAAAAGGATAACAATTTGCAAATATTAGTTTATTATATTTTTTTACAAAACAACTACATATTGTATAACAAGTAACGTCTACAGAAAAATAAAATTAAAGAAAGGACAGAAAATTACCTTTTTTGAATACCTAAAAATCACATGTTGTCTATACGGGTAAAAAATATATATCTACTTATTTATATTAGTAAATAAAGAAGTTTTTAATCTACTACAAACCTAAACAATTCTAACAGTTTTTTACTAATTACCATTATAATTATTCCATTTATATTATTTAGGTTTACCAAATTATACAGGGTGTCCACCGGGAACTAATGCGATCGATTTCTTAAAAAAAAAAAATAAAATTTACTCTTAAAGTTAATTTTTTTGTTAGCATTTTTGTCAATAATCTTTTTAACAAATAATTTTAATTACTATGTATTTAATAACTGTCAAATTGTCAATAGAGTCTACTTAAGAAGCTTTTTCTCTACGAGAAGAAAAAATTAATGGTTATGTAATGGCTTGTAAGCGTCATTTTTGACATAGAATTTAAAATTAGTAAAAACGGTTAAACCCAGGTATAGAACACTATACATAAAATATATTTAGAATTTTATGGAGGCACTAAAAAATAAATAATATATAGGTGTACCATTTAACATAAATGTCAAAATATTTTAGTTGCATGTCTCCCACTGACTTTATAATGTTTCCAAATTTTCAAATTTTTTAAGGCCTTATTTTCAAGAAATCGATCGAAGCAGTGATGGGACACCCTGTATGACTACTTAATATAAACAGGTATCACAGTGTAACCAGGAAGTAGGCAGTGTGATGAAATTTAATTTAAAAAATCTCAATCTGCTTTTATGTCTGTGTAATAATTTTTTGTTCTTATTGTCTTGCTTAGAGCGGCCTTTACAAAGTCGAGTCAATCCTTAAGTTAGAATACCCCTACCCTAGAAGCAAACCACATTTCAAAAAATATTAGGAACAAAAAGAGAAAAAAAGAAAGTGAGGACCTTTTTTGCTTTTAAAAAATGTGTATACCTCCATTTGCATTGTGTCGTGGGGCGGGCAAATAATTGTTTGCATCACGGTGCAAGACACGTGCCTGGTTGCAAAATTTAAATTTCGTACTAATATTGTGATTTTTTAGGACGCATCAAAGATAAAAAACTCTCCTGAACATTTTACTATAAGTGACATATCGGGTTTTCCATCTTACCATAAATTTAACTCTGAGTTTGTTAAGAGGACATTGTAAAAGCCGCTCTTAATAGAATTAGTTATTTTAATGTATTTTGCATTGTAACTGAGAAGTATTTAAAAATCTTATGACAATTAGTTAAGGACTCTTTATTCTAAAAAAAAATAATTTACTAGTCGGGTAGATATGTTTTCAATTGTCAATTTTTTATTACTTAAACTTAATATTTTTCTTAGTTAACTTACTTATCTTAATGTATTTTGCATTGTAACCGAGAAATACTCAGAAATCTTAAGACAATTTCTTGGGACTCTTCATTTCACAAGTCGGGTAGATATGTTTTTAATAGTTTTTTTTTTTTATTTCGACATATTATTTTCCTTAGTAAAATTACTTATCTTAATGTATTTTGCATTGTAACTGAGAAGTACCCAAAAATCTTAATAAGACACCTTTTTAGGACTCTTTATTTCACAAAATTTTTATTTACAAATCGGGTAGATTCTTTCTTACAGGTTAATTTTAATAGAATGTACATTTTAAAATAGGTACCAGATCTAATAAAACACCAATATTAATATTTAAAAAAACATCTTCATTCCTTTAGTGCCATGCTCTGTATCCAGAGCGTAGACTCCCTCTCGCACATATCTGTGGCGCTTACCAAAATGTTTTTACACAGATATGCGGGATCATCGGCTTTACCTACCTGGCTTCCCAACCACAACGTGAGAGGGAGTTCCAGGCAGAATACTACACAGTGCATGGTTTGCCTTCTGTAAAGTGACGAGCAATAAAAAAACCCGGCTCTGCGGTAAGAGGCAGCGTTGCCAACCCTAGGTATTTTACGTAGATCTAGGTATTTTAAGCCTTTCCTGTACCTACGTACTTAAGTCCCAGAATCTACGCACTTTCTATCAAAATTATTTTCTATACAAAATAGACTTATTGAAAGCGAACGCACATACACAACTCATCGCGTCATCTAACCAGAACAGCCAAAACTAACGTTTAAGTATATGCGTCACGCCTCACGCCATTCATTCAAACAAAGTGTCTATGTTCTATGCATAAAACTGTGACTGTACTTAAGTCAGACTCTACTACTACAATTTGTCTCCCATGTTTCCCTTGCTGGCCCAATTTGCCCAAAATTTATTAACATTGCCACATAGCAGTGCAAATGTTAAGTGTCTGTTTTCTACGATCAATTTGATGAAAACTAACATAAGATACAGACTTTCCACTGACACACTAACAGGCTTACTTTTCACGAAAAGTGGCCTCAAAAAAAAAACGCGAACCTTTGCAGGAACACATTAGGAATTTTATTCAATATATGTACAAATTTAGGACTAAAAATGCTAATAAAAACTAAATAATTTAAATAAATTTATGATGACTCTGAGAGTAGCAAACTTTTTCAATTTACAAGTGGTAATTCATAGTTTTTTTCTTTGCTAATTGTATTTTTTTTTTATTTATTCTTTGTCTGTTGTCTGCTACTTTTAGTACAGTCATTAAAATTGTCTTTTTATTCACTTTAAAGCCGGCGTCTCATGTGCGGAAAAGCAAAACGAAACTGTCAATTTTTTGAATTTAACTGGCCTTTTTAAATTTTAAAAAAGTCACGTGGCTAAATAGACCAATCATATTTAAGGAATTTGACAGTTCCGTTCTGATTTTACGCAGATGGGGCGCCTGCTTTAACTACCCTATGGCTGCATTTAGAATCGACGCCCGGTAAAGACATGCGCTATTAGCAAGACCTTATCAAAACTGAACATAAGGACCAAATTAGTTTGGAGATGTCAAACAGGGTTAACTTGACCGTTGACCCCAAGGTTATCGAATATGAATGTGCACCAACTCTTCTCTCTTCATTTCACTGATAAAAAAAGTACCTAGATCTAGGTTTTTTTTTATATGGAATTTTTACTATTTCTACGTAGTTTTTTCATCTGGTCTACGCCTTGTTTAAAATCGGGTTGGCAACACTGGTAAGAGGCCAGTACGCTAGCCTTTCCATCACGCTCACCATTAAATTCTAAGGGCTATAAAGCCCATTATAAATAATGCTAAGCCAATTGTACTATTTTAAAATCAAAAGGGCTATGTTGCAATCTTAAATTAAAAAACTAAATTTTAATTTGAAAAACGATTAATAGCTTAATACCCAAATATTACACATTTAAATATAAAAAGGTTAGGACGGGTGGTCCTGACTTTAGACACGCACGCACACGCATAAAGTTACAGTATCTACAACACATTATGACCACTTTTAAAATTGCCACTTGAGTTATAAGTCAGTTGAACCCTACTGGTACTTGAACCTGGCCGTTTAAAATATATTGCTTTATTGCTTTTAGTTATTGTATTTTTATGGGCAAGTTCACATACCAGTTACGTTCAACTAAACCATAACTTAAGTTGCAATTGTAAAACTAGATCTTTATCTTTAGAGAATAATATTTTTTTATGCTGTAATAATCAATATTCTTCATCTTTTTCGTATCGTATTTGGTGATATGATGAAGTTCGGCACTTGTTGAATCTTCTGAATTCTCCTAGAACAGGCAAAAGTTGCAAAATATACATTTTCTGCAACACTTTGCTTGGGTTTGCTTTTCTCTAAAATAGAATAGCTTATTGTCAGTTTATAAGTTCTACAGTAAGATTTTTTACTGTAAAGGATTTGGTTATATTTAATTAAGCTCCAATTATTATATCTCTTCTAAAGCATAATAAGTTCCAGATACAAGTCCAAATAGAGACAGCATCATTATTATAACATCTTTTATTAGCCTCCAATGAAATCTACCCCAGCCATCTTCCCAATCTACTATTATTTCTAGTAGAGCTGGAACAAAGAGTCCTAATGTCGATAAAAAGACTGCTCCGATTATATCGATAAGAGTGCTTAAATTTTCTCCACCAGCTATGGCAATACCTAAAAATATAGAGTTTATTTAGTTAAAGTTTATTCCAGAGACAAAATTGAGCTTATTAGCTAATTTTGTATCTAAGCTATATTTTACACTCAATATAATTAATACAGGGTCTCCTAACTCTATTTATACACGAAATACTATTTTCTCTGTACAAAATTGTGTCGGTTTGGTGTTTTTAAATAGAACACCATGTATATTTTAACAAATTTTGACTTTATTGAATTCTATATCAAACATGTTTAATACACTATACAGACAGGTCCACTGTACTAGAAACATAGGAAACACTTAGGCGAGTTGACTTACATTCATCTGACTTGAACAACTGTAAACAAAACTCACAAAAACGATGCGATAAAATTGTGAAATATTTTGTATTACAAAATGAGATCTCGTTCGGTTAATCATACAAATACGTTTAATAATCGGAGCTAGTAGTAGTAGAAGACAGTAGTAAATTAATCAGTTTCCTGCCTTTGTTCCTAGTAGCGTGGACCTGTCTGTATACGTCAATTACTGCTGGTTTTTGAGAGATTAACGGCATAATGACATACTTTTTAACGATAAAATAACAAGACAGCAAAATATTATTTTGGATTAACTTATTTTTATCTAATTCTGTCACTGTCAGAGTGACAAATAATATGACAATGTGTAAATAGTCACTTTTAATAGGTAAAGTTATGGTCATACTTATGGCGTACAAGGAACAAAAAGAGAAATATCTTTTCTTATTTTTATGTAAAACCGGATTCTAAAACTGACTGTTTGAAGGAGGTAAATATATGTTATTTTTAAAATATAATGCAATAAAAACTGTTAAGTAAATATTTTTCTTTTTTATTCTGCAGGCCACTTGAGTCTTTTAATTTTAGATAATTTACATGACATTTTTTTCTAACAAAGTAAAAAAAATTAAACCTTGCCATCCCGATATTTTATAAAACAAGTGCACTACAAAAATCATTCCAAAAGTCAATTTCACGCAAAAATTAGGTAGGTTACTCTCTTTTAATTACTGGAATGACTTTTTTTATAAATATAACTGTAGGTCAGCTAATTAGTTTTATTTTTGATACATGTTTATTTACTTAACCTAAAAATTACCAATTATTGAGTTATTATTAGTTTTTAGGGTAATTTAGTTTATCCTGAAAACAGTGATAGAGTTGGCACCAAAATTTTTACGGATTTTTTTGTCGCTAAAGTGTGTTTTTTTTTGCAGGAAATGAATATTTGTTAAGGTCAAATAACTTCATGTATTTATTTTAAGATTAGCATAAAGAAAAGTACATATTGTACATATCGAAGATGGCTAAAATTATACGTAAATATGTACGTTTTACCATTTTAATTACGATTTTCGTTTAATATCTATATCAAACACAAAATAAATTCAGAAGATACATCATTAAGTTTTACAGATTTACCTGTTATTATAATTATTAAAGTACTTCTTAAGATCACCTGAGCAATATTATGCCGTGATGTTGGTATTCTGTGTTTAAGCCTGCTCCATGTAATATCTGCTGGAACATAGAATATTAACATAAAGGAAAAAATACTGCTATCGCTATGGTTCCTTGGCAAACCTGAGCCAGACTAAAATAAATAAAAGTAAAGTTTATTATAAAAATTGCATTTCTGTCGTGCTGTGACATGTCACAAATATTTCAAAAAATTACTTTGAAGCAATTTAATAAAAATAAAATCACCACATAGTATAAAAGCAAGGTCGCTGTTCGCGTCTGTCTGTGTGTAATATGTATGGATGCTTAGATCTTTAAAACTACACTACGGATTTTGATGCAGTTTTTTTATTAGATAAAATAATTTAACAGGAAGGTTTATATGTATAATTAGTTTTGGTTAGTTTGGGTTTTGGTTAGAATTCTAATGTAAAGTCGTAAATAAACACATTTTTTTGCGCTTAAGCTGAATTGATACCTTATTGACGTTTCTGTTTCCGTTTTTCCTTTGACGTTTTCAGTTAGAAGAGCACAAACTTTCCATTGGGCAATCCCTCATATAAGTAAAGCACGGGTCTTTCGATGCTTTATGTCCTCTACACAGCTTAACCATTGTTTGGTAGTGTAGCCCAGCTCTGCAGCAAGGTCAAGAAATAGTGTGGACGCATGCTTTACTTATATGGGGGATTGCTCAATGGAAAGTTTGTGCTGTTTGGGGACGTTTCTGTTTCCGTTTTTCTTTTGACGTTTTCAGTTAGAAGATTAAACAACAACTTTCCATTTGGCAATTTATATTTTCTGTTTACCGTTTCCATATACCATATCAAAAACCGAAACGTCAAATGGCAAACAGAAACAGAAACGTCAATCTATAAATTCATCTTTATATTGCAAACGCTGGCTGGTATATGGAAAAGGAAATTGTTTTGGTTAATTTTAGTTAATTTTGGTTGTATCTAAATCTGGTTAGATAAAATATAACGCGTGTAAAGCCGCGGGCTAAAGCTAGTATAAAATAAACTAAATTTAGTTTTATTATGAATACATTTTATTCTAAAAATTATGGTAGACTTAACCTAAATATGATTCTGAAATTAATAACTTACATATCGTCTGATGGTAAATTTTTAGTAATTGTTGGGTATGTTTCTTCACCAAATCGGTAATATCCCAAAAATCCGATACTTGTATACAGACTTACAATTACAATCATAGCTGAGTTAAGTACACCAGGACATCCAATAAAATTATCACTTATCATTGAATTTTCTACTGGCATAATAGTTCCTATTCCTTCCATGGAAAAATAACACTGTACTGAAGAAAGATGGAATTCCTTAAAAATAATAGTATGTTAACAGTAACATTTAAATAACTAACTTACGGGTATATTAGCATTTTACATATTTAGCCAGATTACTTATACAGGATGTTACAAATTCGAAGGTCACCATTGGAATCTCGGAAACGCTATGAGATACAGGGTTGATTAAATGGGGGCAAAGTTGCGCAATTTTATATTTTACCATATTCCGTTTAAAAAAGAAATAAAAATTTGCAGCCGTTTTAAAACTACCATAAAAACCTAATTTGACCTTCCAATGGAAATTTCTCTGATCGTTTGGGATAAAATCGTAATTCTCAATGACAAAATAGTGGATAATGTTTTTTTTTTTTTTGATTCGAAGCGTCGCACAAATCGAAAGCGTAATATCTTGTTAGATTTAGAATTGAAATAAAAGTTTTTTAAGGGTGAAACGAATCCTGCCAATTTAACATCGGATGTAATTACATTATTTTATGGAACGAAAAAAGTACCAATCAAAATGTGATTTTCGTTATCTATCAGTTTATTTTAATTATTTTTTCAAATAAACTGAGAAGAAAATAAAAACTAATTTTTAAAATTTGGTTTTTTTCCAAATAATTTCGAAACAGCTGCAAATTTGTACATTTTTAAAACTGACTATTGATAAGCATGAAACGCAAATCCTGTATATTTTTAATTCTCTAAAATGTGCTGCTGGTAAAGGTTTTTTTAATTTAAATTTAATTTTTTAAGCAGAAATACAATAAAACAAATTAAACCAGAAAATTACATATTTTTTTTATTCTTTAAAGTAAACTAAGGTATTCTAATAATAATGACAAGTTAAAATAGGCAAGTTTGAAAGGTGAAACAGGTGACACGAACGTAAAAATGTTATTAAAACAATAACTAACTAAATTGACTTGACTCTTGAGGCAGCCACCTAAGTGCAATTTTCTGTATTTTCCACGGAATTTATGTCATAGTTTGTAGAGAGATATTAAAAGTTTTAAAGCGAAACAGACTTTTACTGGTAAGAACGTAAAAGACACAAGATAATACAGTAAAAGTTTTAAAACAAAGGCATACACATCCAAAATTATTTTTGATTTTACTCATAAAAAATAAATAATAATAATGGAAATATTTACAAAATATATTTTTAGACCCAAGAGCAGTTATATTTTTTTATAATTTTTCTTAAAATATTTGTAACTCAATACGTTTTTAAAAGAACGCTCCTCAATTTTACTAATATATCATAATTTTTGGATATATGATACACTTTTTGTTAGAACTTTTATTAGAGCATGCAAAAAGCTTTAAAAATATAAGGCAAGCTAACTGTTATAATTTATTGTGACAAAAACAACGTATTAAAATAATTAAAAATATACCTAGAAAGGATATTAAAACTGAATATAATTCCTTAATGTCAGAATATTATACGACCAGTTTCGCCTGCCTTACAAGACTTATCAATGGCGCTTAACCACAGCCCCCAAAAAAAAACATACTGGTTTCGAAAAATGGCAGCCTATGTATTGTTAATTGTTTAGTGACTTTTATTTTGCGATATTGGAAACACTCACATACTTCTCTTTTTAACATCGTTCGAGTGCTGCAACTGGCCAATGATGACCGAATAAACGAGACGGCCATATTGAAAAATATGCCGTGACAACTGACAATGTTGCCAAAAGTAGTAGTTGCTAGAGAAAAAAATAAAGTAACTAGTAACTTATTCACGCACGATCCGCCGTTTTATTTTACAGACTTAGATACGGAATGAGTATTCTAATTCATTTATGAATGGGGGCTATGTGTATGTGGGCTCAACCAAGTCCATGGTGAATTAAAAAAAAGGGTACTTTTATATAACAAGCATTGGTGCTTGCCCCACAGTAAGATATAAGTCCCACAGTCGACGCAGCACTGAAATTCCATTCAGTCAAGTTTGCATCTAGTGTTTTACCGAAGTACGTAAAGAAAAATATTAAAAGTGGAAATAATTCCCTAATATCACAGAAATACACAAAATAAAAAAACCTCCATTTATGGACAGTTAAAGAAAAAACCTTACATTTCTATGTTATTCACCAGGGATTCTCTCTCCCTAGACCGGTTTAACCTGCCTCACAGGACTTATTAATAGCGCTGTAACGGGTCCATCGTGAATAACACAGAAAACAAGGGTCATCTTATAGGTAAGGCAACCATTGTTACGCTACGGTAGGATATAAATTTCACTGTCGATGCAACAATGAAATTTCATTCAGTCAAGTCTGCATTAAGTTTTTTTATCGAATTCAGTAAAGTAAGTTATTTGAAGTGGAAATAATTTTTTTATATCAAAATATTATGCGTAATGAAAAATCTCCGTTTATGGACTGTTAAACAAAGACTTCCTGCTTTTTTAATTTTTTTACCAGGAACCCTTTACCGACTCCGGTAAAAAACTTGATAAAGACTTGATTAAGAAAATTTCAGTTCTGCATCAACAGTGGAATTTATATCCTACCGGAGCGCAACCATGGTTTCAATATAAGATGGTCCTTGTTTTCTGGTGATAAATCCTGTTAGGCGAATAAGGTCTGGGGAGAGGGTTCCTTTTGAATAACATAGAAAAGCAGAATGCCTTTTATTTACAGTCCATAAACGAAGATTTTTGATTTCATATAATTAGAAAATTTGCTAATTGCTAATTTTATAACAAAAAAATAATAAACTTTTATGGCAGTGGAATATGATCAAATAATTAGTAGTAGATGCTATGCATGGATGTTAAATTTACTTTTTTTATAAAAAATAACAAAACAATACCTTAATTTACTTACTAATTCACAATATTACCTGATAAACCTGTGGCCAAATTTCTATCTTTAATTTGAATATCGTTTATACCAGAAAATAAGTAATAACTGGTTATTCCAAAGGTTAAAAGTAACATGACGTTTGCGATAAATGAGAAAGGAACCAAGTGCTTTAACTCCCTTATTTGGCCGCATATCAGCAAAGGACCAAGAAGTATAAGCGGAAAGATATGGGCTCCCCAAGATTCAGTTTCAGGATAGTAAACTGAAAAAAGCTAAAAAAGAAATGGTTTTTGCACTAAAAAATGTATGTTACTTTTAAATTGTGATTTTTCTAGCATACCGGGTGTGTGAATTTATGTAATAAGACATCGAATAGTTGGTATGAGCAGAGGAGTGTTTTCGCATATTTTTTACTTTTTAGTCACTTCCGGTTTAAACAAAAATGGCTCAAATTTTTAATTTTTAAATAAAACACCTTTTATATTTCATAATTTTTAAATTTCTGAGAGAAGTACAACATTTTTCAAAAGTTTTTAAGCCTACCTGATTTTTGAAGACTCATTTTTAATATTGCACCTAGGTGGCCATGATTGGACGTAAAATCTAAGGACCTCAGGTAATGTTAGAAAAATACAACCGCAAAGTTTTAGTGACTAGTATAGAAGATAGAAATTAAACAAGTTGGCAAATTAACATTTTCGTATCTAACTCTTATTTTTTAAATGACAATTTTTGTTTAGGCAAGCCCTTTTTGAAAAAAGTTTTTTTGGAAAATCTTAATATACCAGTTAATATTTAATCGGAATAAAAATAACGACTTAAATAAAGGATCATGGCCTCCTAGATGCAATAATAAAAATGGCTCTGAAAAAATTAAGTAGGCGTAAAAATATCTAAAAATGTCAAATTCCTATTTGGAATGGTTTCAAAATTTAAAAATACAAATACAATGTACAGGGATTTTCATTAAAAAAATGAAATTGAAGCCATTTTCGGGTAAACCTCGGAAAGTCAATGACGCAATACAAGAGATTACACGTTACTCAGTTTTCGTTCGTTCTCGGTTGTGAAGTTCATACGGCTCTCACGTGGTATCGTGCATGGAGTATGTAAAAACCTAATCCAATGGCGGAAAATGGAAGCGAGCGCCGCGGGGGCGTTAGTACTGAAAGAAACCGGTTATGCGCGATACCAGTAGCAGTTCTTGCGAAGATGGGCCAAATTTATGCATTTAATCGCTTCAAAAGTTAATAATTTAATCTAAATAAAAAGTGAAAAGTTCCGGAATTTCTGGGAGCTACAGAGCTTGACTATCCAGATTTTTCCCTAATGTGCTGGTTAATTAGACCGAAAGGGACCAGAGCCAAGAATACATAACCAACCAACCGCGTTATTAATTTTTAGATTTTCTTATTATTGAATCTAATAATTAGTTGCAAAAATTTAATATAGGATGTAAAAGAAACACAACAGCATGTAAGACTACTTATTGTGCTATTCGCGTCCAGTTTGTTGCCAAGACAGTTTTATCACTTATAATAAAATTATTATTATTAACCCTTTTAGGACGGGTGACTTTTTCTAATGACTTTCTCTACAGACGGGTAAAAAATAATGGTATTAGGACGTGTTAGCCCGTTAGTAAATTGAAATCATGATTCCACAGTTTCCGTACCGAAAGGGTTAAAATTGTTTCCTAGTCTGAGTTAAATAGACTTACCTTAGTTAAAGATACTGAAATAAATACAATATACACAGAATCTGCTAGAAAATGAATTGAAAATAGTCCACCTTCCACAAAAATCCTACAAAATAATTAAAACATTTATATTAGTATTACAGCTATGATTTTATAAATTGGAAAATTAAAAAACACACATTTGGCAACTAAACATATACTGTACTGACCTAACAACTTACTTTGCAAAATTCGAATATTTTCTTATCCACGGTGGACCCATTTTAAAAACTCCTTCGGCTGTATCTGCAAAGCCCAAACTTGGGGTATTAGTTTTAAAACATACCTTTTGTGATGCCTTTACCTAAAAATAATTGTATAATTTATAATACTTTACATGGTATTGAAAATATTAAAAAGTTAAAATTTTAAAGAATATTGCAAAACAAAACGTCTAGCTCTTTTAAAAAATAAGTTAGTCAGTACATATTTTTTCTTTTTACTATTACGAAGTTTTTTACAAGATTTTTTTTTATCAGTTTTTATAAAAACTAAATTTTCTTGATATGATGGTAATAGTATATTTACCAATTTCATGATTTAGAAATTGATAAAGCAGTAAAGATTAGAGTAGTTATTAAAAATTAATCTTTTGCGACGCCCCCAGAAAGCTTTCTTTTAAGCCATGGACAGACTTGGATACAATCGGGACAACATTGTCGGCCGACAGTTTCTTGTTCAAAAATTTTTTTAGCAACAAAGTTTTTTGCGTCCACACTAGTTTTAAAGCTCAAACAAACCTGCCAAAGTTTTCGATATTAAAGGGAAAACAGGCGACTTGCCGATTCCTTGGATGAAAACGCCCACCGATGTTGCCATGGCCTTGCAACAAGTCGGCCGACCGATGTGCAACATTCAAGATACAGTCGGCCAACAAATGTTTTCGCTGATTGTATCCAAGTCTGTACGTGACTTTAGTAAAAAAACATGAATTTCTTTTTCAATGTAAAACAACATGGGCCCCTAGACGATCTAAGTTAATTTTTGAATAATAATCATTGGGGTGGTCGTTAAAAATTATTTTTTTTGCGACGCTCTCTATAAAGCTTTCTTTTGATGAAAAACACTGGAATTTTCTTTTACGATCTTAGTTTATTTTTAGGTATAATCCTTGATTATAACTAGATCTAGAGGCACGTGTTGTTTAAATTGAAAAAAAATCCAGTGTTTTTTTATCAAAAGGAAGCTTTTTTAGCATCGCCAAAAATGCCATTTTAAACGTTAACCCTAATAAAGATGGAACTATGCATTCATGGATATTTTGGAAAGTTTCTTTTAAAATATATTAGTTGATTTTGCTTAAAATGCAGTAATAATTTCTTACCAATATATGTATTGTATGTGTACACATGGTTCCGACTAATATGGTTCCAATTAATCCAACTAATAGACCGGCACTTCTAAAAGCTCGTGGTATAGCCAATATTCCTGTCCCAAGGGAGGTTTTTACAATATGCAAAAATGCACCTGTAAATCTATAAAAACCTGTAATAACTTTAACACTCTTAAAAAATATTTGCAGCAAATTACATTATTGCAACAAAGGAACAAATTTAACAGCAGTTTTAGGCAGCTTATTTTAAAGCATAAAGGGCTTATAAGCAGACTAGTAAACAACAAATGAAAATAATACTACCCCTCCTAACTTTTGAATTTTTTGGTATTTTATCAAAAATTTAAGGACTTTAGTAAGACAACATAAACAAAATTTTAGCCAAGAAATGAGAAATATAAATGTCAAACTAAGAAATGGGCGTCATTTTGAAAAAGAAATTTAATGGAAACGAGGGGGGTCTTGTATCATATCGTTTTAAAGCTCCAAACAATGAATAACCCTAAAATATAAATTAATACCTTTACCCACTACAAAATGGTGGTATCTTATAAATTATTTGAATACCTGATTTGGATGGCTATATTTCCGAAACTAATAAAGATAAATATACCTAACGTGGTATTTTTTAAAGGTCTTTTAAATATCTTTTTAATGCTGATATATTACAAAGTAAGTCATTAAAAATTTATATACTTTTGTCATACCCTATATAGTATCACCAATATCACCGTTAAAAAGAGCTTTCTACATTAAATATTGCCATTTAAATCACATATACAGGGTGATTTAAAAATTGATAACGAAACTTAGGGGTTATTAAACTTGACAAAATAAGGGTAGAGCTTCATACAAATTTTTTCAAAATGTCATTCGTTTTCGTAAAATTATAACAAAATCCTTAGAATTATAATAATATGTAGATTATTTTCTTTTCCTTTTTTATAGACTTACCCGTTTGGATGAGTAACTACACGATTTTCGTACGGATCATATTTTTCCTGCACAATATTTTGCGGGCCATTATTTTGCATTTTTTTGTCTTCATTATTTACCAAAATTGACCTAAAAAGAAATTAAATCTTTTTTAATATTACAATATTATGTATATTACGGTGATTTATTTCCGCGGAAAGTTTTTCTTTTTTCAGTGCTCAAGCCAAATTTTAATCTACATATAGAAAGAAAATTCTTAGCAAGTTTGAACTCTAAATATTAATTTCAAGCACTCACTACTTAAATTTAAGTTTATCAATTTAAAATGCACTTAAAAAATGCTGTTTTTTACGTTCACTTTAAATGTGAAAACTTCAAATTTAAATGTTAAGTACTTAACTCCACTAGAAGATTAAAATTTTGTTTGAGCACCATAAAAAAGAAAAACGATGCGGAAATAAATCAATCTTATGTATATGTAAAAAGTAGAAAAAGGGTAATACTACATACGATTTTTTATGACATAAAAAGTATGTTTAAAATAAAGGTAGTAAAACAAATCCATTAATTATTTGTAATAGAAAAACTTCCGTAAACTTTAACCTACAGACGGCACGACGGCGCTAGGCGTTCTTCCATTCCGGTAGGTTAGCAACCGATACAAATACATAACTCCTATTAGTATCACGTGACAAAACCGTCATTTTTCCTATGTTAAGAGCCTTATTAAAATACGTCGACCTAGTGAACCCCTTCAGTGTGTCACACGGAATAACGATTTGTGTTTTAGTATTTGCGTATTCAAAGATTTCTTAAAAAAAAAAAATCTTGATCAAGAATTTAATATTAAAAAAAGTGCATAATATGTAGAAGTATGATCTGTTTTTTTTATAGTATTGTTAAAAATTGCAAATAAGTAAGCGATTCATAATGTCTTTTTATAATTTAATATGATAAAGAAATTTAAAAAAGTTGAACATTACCAGTACTATTAAATTTAGTATTGAATTTTGTAGAAAACGGGGTGGGAAGTTACTATCATTTGAAAAAAATATTATCTTGAAATCAATTGTATTTGTAGCAAAGATTTGTTGTGAACTTTTCAGCAAACAAAAATTATCAAAGTAAATAAAGCTAAAAACAACCTTTACTTAATAAATGAAAAGAATTACATAAAAGTATTTTTCTTTTTTGAAAATTTTGTCCTAAACTTTTTATTTCGAAAGAAATGGCTTGCAAAGAGAAAACTTACGTTAAAACCTGAAGAATTGCATAATTTATAAATCAAAGTTACGAATTTTTGCCGTTTTCTATTTATTATTTTTTATAAACAAAACTATATTTTTAAAATTGGATTATACCATTATTTTAAAAACAAGGCGTAGTTCGGATATAATTATTTTTAGTTACAACAATGAAAAAAAAACACTTTATTGTGGTTGAAAAATGGTTTAAAGTTTGTGGCGTTTCTATACAACACTTAAAAGTACTTATTTTGCTTAAAAAAGTTATAAACAAAATTTAAAAAACAACATTTTTTTTTATTTATTTTATGCAATTGGTTTGCAATAATTTTTAAATGTAAAAGTTTTACATTGGTAGAATTTTTTTATACCTTAAATTTTCTGGGGTTCTTCTTTAAAATGTTTAACATAAATCATAATTTGTAAAATTAGGTAATTATTTACAAACCGGACGCCCCGTCGATTTTAATGAAATTTGGTGTATAGGGGTTTTTGGGGCGCTGATTACGAATCTGTTAGAATTTTTAGTCGGACTCGTATCGTTCTCGAGATATTCATCAACAGACTTGATAACCAAAACTAACCTGAATTCAGTATTTCCCCCTTCTTTTTGCACTCACTTCTTGATTGAAAGCCAAATTGGTACTCAATATTGGATTTCCACCCCTAAAAACCCGATATTTATTTATTTTACCGGTTTGCTCCCTATTAAAAGTAAAGCTTCACAATTTTATGGAAAAAATGGCTAAAATAAATAGAAAAATGAGGTTTTTAGAGGTGGAGATCTAATATTAGGTATCAATTTAGCAAAACACTCAAGAATTAAGTGCAAAAAAGGGGAAAATAGTGAATTTAGGTAAGTTTTGGTTATCAAGTCTGATGATGAATAATATCTCGAGAACGACACAAGTCCGACTAAAATTCAAGATTCGTAATCAGCGCTCCAAAAACCCCGTATACCAAATTTCATTAAAATCAGCGAGGCGTCCGGTTTGTCAATAAAAACCCAAAATTAAATTTAAAAGTTAAACAACTTATTTCCATTATAGCCTAATTTATTTAATAAAAGTAATTTATTTTAACTACTTACGTAGATGTGGTCCAGGACATGGTTGTAGTTGAACTAGTATAAATACTAGATGATTTTTCTTGGTCTGCCATATTTCAAGAAGTTGCCTAAAAATACACTTTTTCTATTTTAGTTCCTTTTATAAAAAAAAATAAAATGTATAACTGCACTATATTTCCAAATAAATCAAGTATAAAATAATTAACTATAAAAATGAAAGTCTTCTAATACATATTTCTATAATAATAGTTTCAGGTATTGGCTAACTTTTATAATGATTAACATTTATCTGACTTAAATAATTTCAAACATTTTTTCTAAGTAATTATGACAACGTGTCTGATAAATAAATAGAACAATGGCCAATAATAATTTTATCACAGTTACGTTTGGTATTACTGATTTGGTATGCATAAGACAGGTGTCTAGGTTAACGCAGTTTCAGTTTTTAAAAATTTTTAAAAATTAAACAAAAAAAATATTTAAAATTTAAAATTCCCAACTACACAGACTATCCACGGATTATTTAGTTTACAAAAAGACAAATGGGAAAAAAATGGTTTTTTATAAAAAGTTATTCGTATTAAATTTTTTCTTTTAAGAAAATATAAGTCATGAACGAAAAAATGGTAGTTTTGTATACATGATGCTCAAAAACTTGAAAAACCTGATCTTTCTCCACAAATAAACTACCTTTATTTTTTATTTTTAAACAATAAATCATTTAGAAAGGTTATATTGGAAATACCATTTTGAATACCCTTATTTATTCTACAGGGGCATCAAAAGTTTTATTTTAACTGATTGGGGTAATATCAAAAAAATATATGTTATATTTTCATAATAAAATAGCCTAAAAACTTCAATAATTTTACCTCCCCTCCGCCAAATTCATGCAAAACAGCAAAACACAACAGTATACAAATGTTATCAAGACTTTTTTTCAAATTTTGGAGTTTATTAAAATTTTGTATAATTAATTTGATTGACTTTTTTTTATCTTTGGACAAACCACGAAGGCTAAAAGCCTAAATACTAACGTACCGTGGGTGTCTTAAGCGAGGTAAGAGGGAGTTTGTTGACACGGGACTTAAATACTTGAAGATTTGGGGGGAAGGAAAGACCTCCGCGGGCAGCAAGTTCCACAACCTAGAAACTCTAGGGATAAAAGAACGAACAAAGTGGGAAGTTCGGGGCCTGTCCAGTTGGACCGTATAGGGATGCATACGCGCGGAACCACGAGTTTCTCTGTTGGGCACTGTAAGTGGAGGAAATATACTGGACAATTCTTCAGAGCAGAAGCCATGGAAGTACCTATAGAAAAGCGATAAATCCCCACAGCCCAACGATGGGCAAGAGAGGGAAGCCTTTCTGTAAGTGAAGGATCATTAATGAGACGAATAGCTCTTCTTTGAATAGAATCAAGAATGCTTAGGGTTGTGTGGGACGCCATGCCCCAGATATGAGAACAATATTCCAAGGGAGGTCGGATTTGGGACACATATAAAGTTTATAAATTAGAAGGGGAAAAATACTTTTTGGCTCGAAAGAGAATCCAAGCTTTTTGAAGCTGCCGTGGCTATAGATACAATGTGTTTATGCCAGTTAAGGTTACTTTCAAATGTGACGCCCACAAGATTGAAGGTGTCTTTGCTCTGTAAAACTTGGCCGCTCATAAGTAGAGGATGAGTATTTGATGACTCTTTTCGCGACAAGGAACATGATTGTGTTTTGGATGCATTAAAATGGACAAGATTTTTAGCGCCCCAATCCAATAAAATGATTAAAAACTTTATTCTATATAAATTAATTAAATGACATTTTGCTTAAAATATAAAATAAAAGTATTTTACTCCTGGAGATAAACATGTTTCTCCAGTTGGTGCAACCCTGTATACAAAATCAAAATTTTCTCTTCGTGAATCATATTTTTTTATAAGCAAAAATTTTATCAAAAATAACTTTTTAAAAAAATATTTTTTTATCTATTTGTTTTCTTGTAAACCCCATTTATGAACTGTCCGTGGATTAAAGAAAAATTTTTTTTTTTTAAAGAAATACTGAGTTTAAAGATGTGATATATATATGATGGTTTTAGTATATATTTTTGCTTTAATAACACAAATTTTTGGTTAGAATTTGGCCATTAGAGCCTAATTTTTTTCTAACTTGTAAACCGTTATCCACAATTATAGTATTTGTCTTTAACAAGTAAAGACCCAAGCAGCAAGCTGACGTTTTGTTGACGTCTCTTTTTAGTTATTTTTGGTCACATTTGGTAAATTGACGTCCCTAAGTCACAGACAAAAGACGTTCCGTTAATGACGTCATAATGACCTCTTTAAGATGACGAAAAATTGACGCATATATATAGCTTAGTGACTTATTGTTCAAAAATGGCCCGATACTTCGGTTTTTGAGTAGAAGCAAATGATTTATACAGTGAATAAAGTGTATCAACATTAGTAGATTTTTGAACAGACCCACCTCAAAAAGTCCTGCTGGCACCCCTCACCCCTCCTCAAAGTTGGTTAAGGAATTGATATAGTTTTTTCTAATATCTTAAAAACGATATATAGATATATAAATGATAAAAAACTGATTTTAGTGTCGTTAGATAGAGCACAAAATTCTGCAAAATAGTAATAATAAAAATTGTATTTTTGTTGATTTAGTAAAAATCTACAACAAAAAAAATGTTGGAGGGGAGCATCCGCACGGCACTTTTTACGATATATTTTCCAAACCATCCACCAAATAAAAAAAATATAAGATACAAAAATAAAGGCCAAAGTTTACCCTATCGAATGGTGTATAACATTATACTATTATCTTTTAAAATAAATCTACCAGTGGCGTACAAAAGTAGCACTACATTAGTATAGTACCTAAAAATAGAAATTTTTGATGTTATACTTTTAATTTTTTAATAATATTTTTTACTTTAGTTTTATTAATTTATAATTATTTCTAATTCTGCATACTAGTAATAATAAATATTACACGAAAAAAATCTGGTAAATATTCATGCAATTGTAACCTACACAGTTACAATCTGTAGCACTCTAAGCGCCAGGTACACGTAGCAGTAAAACTCGCTCCGTTTTTGTAGCAAATAATGTGCAGTATTTAATATTAAAGTTTATAACTTTTTATTACTTTTGTAACAGAACTTACTTACAACATTTTCAATACTACTATAATGTAGTCAAGATTCATATTTGGTTACTGTTGTTAGCTACTATCATTCACTTACAACACTTTAGGACTCGTTGGTTTTCATAACAGAAAATTAATGACAAAAATTATACTTAGAACATCAATAATAAACATATTTAACACAATTTTTGTGCTACACTCGCCTTTCGATTTTTTTCCGTGCACATTATTGTCTTTTTGGTAAGACTCTACAACAAAAAAAAGTTTGAGGGGAGTATTTATTTTATTATTTTTATTATATATCTTCCAAACCGTTCACTTAACGAAAAAATTAGATGACATAAAAAACAAGGGCAAGAACTTTTTCATTCACTAACCGGTTGCGATACCACGTCCTCCTTTTATGGAAAAGGAAAAAAAGTGTTGGGAAGCTTGGGAATCTTTTCCGGAAGTTACAGCTACTTTCATTGATTTAATGCAGCATTCAAAAAAACCTTCATCTCAGCACTTAAGTGTGATCTCAAAATTTGTTATAACCATTTACGATAAACATTCTGATAGTAGCAACATTGATATTTGTCGAATCAACTTTTTGCCCAAAAAAACCGAACGGTTGAGAATTTACCCCGAACAATGAATGCTTTAGCACTTCACATTAATATATAGATGCATTTATCAAGCAGGATTTGTTTGGGGTAATCTCGGCCAACCAGTGGTTGAACTTCCATGTCCATCTGAATGGGGATGGATTTTAGAGAATACAGACACCACTGTGGACCACTTTAAAAAATGAAAAAATATCATCTGATACACTATTAAAATGTAAATGTAAGATGTGTGGCAAAAATTGTAAATGTTTTTTAAAAAATTTAAAATGTACCAGGTTATGTTTACAGTGTGTAGAATGTTGTAATTAGGTATTTTGGGTTGTGTTATAGTGTATTTGTTTTTATTGATGTTATATACAGTGTGTCCCAAGATAGGTGTTACAAGAGGACAAATGGAACAAAAATTTTTAAATTTTAAAACGAATTTTGGGCGAACTGGTCTCATGGTTCAAAACTAATAAATACAAAACTTTACTTCAATTGGTATTATACAGGGCGAGTTAAAAAATTACTTTTTTTACTTAACAAGTTTAACTTTAAATTTTGACATACAATTTAATTCTCTACAACATTTACATATACAATTTTGTCCTATTTTTAAAAATGAAGGTATTTTACTCTTGGACATTTTTTATATTTTTAGTTATAACTCTCCTTGTTTATTACCAATTAAAATAAAATTTTGTATTAATTAGTTTTGGACCATGCGACCAGTTTTCCCAAAAGAACGATTAAAAATTCCAACATTTTTGGTGAATTTGTCCTCTTGTAACACCTATCCTGGGTCACACTGTATAAGGCATATTTGTTGTTATATTACTGTTGTTATTTATTTAAAAATATAATGAATCAAATTATAAAACAAAAGAAATAAGTAAATAAAATGTAAAGTATAATTATTAATTAATAAATCTAAAGTGAAAAATAATCTTCTTAAATTAATAGAGCAATATTAAATATTTCGATTTCTAGGTACTTTACTGGTGTAGTACTAATTTGGTACGCCACTGGTAGCTTTATTTTAAAAGATAATAGTTTAAATGATAACTTTGGGGTTAGTTGTTTATGTTGTTATTGTTTTTTGTTAATGGTTTAAAAGATATATGGTAAAAAGTGCCGTATGGATACTCCCTTTCGACTTTTTTTATTATAGGGTCTTACCAAAAAAACAAAAATATTATTTTAACCATTACTATCATGCGCAATAAGGTAATATTACCAATTAATATAACTAAAGTGATAAATATTCTGAAAAAAATAGTATATTACATTACAAGTGTCAAAAATGACTAATTTCACACGAGTGGGAATATTGTTACACGAGCCGTTAGCCGAGTGTGACAAACCCACGAGTGTAAGAAAGTGATTTTCACACAAGTAATGTACACTATTTGTCCTACGACCACAAGTTATTTACCAAAACAAATAAAAGTTGTTTGTCTTCACAGAAAAAATAAGAAAACAATTGAAAACTTTGCATCACTAGGGTGATATATACTTTTCCTTACTGCGATATATTATACTGTTTAAAAATATGTTTATATCAAAAATCACCTACCTAGTAGCTTTTTATCATTTTAGAATTAAAAAACGTCCTCATTTAAAAAATATTGCATGGCTTTTTCAATGTAAATCCAGTTAACAGCCTGGTAACTCCAAATTTATTTTAAATAACAATGACAGCGATGACAGCTGTATATTATACTTTGCAACACTAGTGCTGTTAAGTACTTTGCAACAATAGTGTGATATAAGGCATTTTCTATGAATGAAAACAGTGTGCTATTTACTATTTTCACATGTGGTCGTAGGAAAAAATTAATGTTATACATTTATACCTACTATACTGGTGTAGTGCTACTTTTGTACGCCACTGGTAGCTTTAATTTAAAAGAAAATAGTATAATGTTATACACCATTCGATAGGAAAAACTTTGGCCTTAATTTTTTATGTCCTATATTTTTTTTGTTTGGTAGACGGTATATTGGAGATTCTTACGTAATAAACAAAAATAAATTTTTTATTGTGACTATTATGCAGAATTTTGTGCTCTATCTAACAGCACAAACTTTTTATTATTTACCGTTTTGAAGATATTGGAAAAAAACTATATCAATCCCTTAACCAACTTTGAGGGGGGTGGGGGGTGCCAGCAGGACTTTTTGAGGTGGGTCTGTTCAAAAATCTACTAATGTTCATATACTTTATTCACTCTACAAAGCATTTGCTTCTACTCAAAAACCGAAGTATCGGACCCTTAAGTCACTAAGCTAATATTTTTTTAAAGCTAAAATGATACTATATTTTATTTGAAAATTGAAATAGGAAAAACTCCTTACTGCTTGCAATTTCCTTGCACTGCAAGGCCGCATTTCTGGGGACACTGTCCAACCTGGAGATGCAGATTATTACACTAGCCAAAGATATTTCTTTCAAAGCTAATTGAAATCACCAACCGCAGACCGGTCTCGTACTATTTTGGGATCATCTGTACGGTGTAGGCGATAAAAAGCGAATATATTGAATAAACGTAGTAGTTTATTGTCCATTACGCCATCTATCGGTAGAGTTTTTCCCATTTCAAGTTTGTAAAATTATTAGTCTTATATTTCTGTCATATAATATTTTGGTTGGATTTTGACACGAATCATATAATGTCACAAAATTTTTTGTCGGGTTTTCTAAACATGACGTCATTAGATTTTTATGAGCTAGTATGACGGAAAAATGACGTCGAAAAGATGTTACTTCCACAACGTGAAAAACACGTCATTAAAATGACGTCATAATTTTGGTCTGATGACGTCCTATGACCAAAAATGACTTAAAAACGACGTCATAATGACGTCAGCTTGCTGCTTGGGAACTTAGGCTTGATAAAGTTAAACTGACCACGCAGCAAAATTACAACGAAAACCATATATCCACGCTCGTTGCTGCACCGGTGAGATCGGCAGGGACGGTCGCCAGAGTTAAGCAACGTGGAACGCGGCCATAACTTGTATGGGTGACCGCTGACCAGGCACCCGGTGCTCGGGGGTCTGCGGACGGACCAAGCAGCAACCATCCATGCTATGGAATGAATGGTGTGTGAATGAGAAGGAGTAGGGTCAAGTTCATTTAAACGTTTTCCTCAAAAAACAAGAAGTGGCGACTTATGCATTTACGTCCCAAATACGAATTTATCATCACTTGTTCTCCAGCACTATGTTTTCAATTTTTAAATTTTATTTCATAAATATCAATCAAACTAACTTATACTCAAAAATACCATTTTACTCTGTTGGAGATATTTATTTAAAGATTTTTAATCAAAACAAACTTAAGAATTACTGAGATATGAGGGCTGGTCATATACATAAATAAATATATTATCACGGTCGCTACCAAGCGGCTCATATATGAGCCAGTACAATTTTTAAAATAGACCGCCGGCTCAAATGTGAGCCGGCTACATTATAATACTAAATGCGAGTTTAAAAATTCGGGGTTTCCTGTAGAGGTTTTGTTTTAAAACACGGTCTGTGTAATGCTTCGGCTCGTATGTGTGTCAGGTGGTCTGGGTGTAGCATTTAATATAAGTATAGTATTTATTTTTGTTCATTTTTTGGATATTTAAAATATATTTTTGTTTAGTTTTTATGTCAAAGATATCATAGAAGCATTTTTTTTTAGTTATTTTTTTAGATATTTAGAAAAAAATGATGTAGTCTTTGCCAAAAATTTTGTACAAGAAATATATTTTTTTTAGATTTTAGTTTAGTTTTTTAGATTCTTAGAATTATTTTCTTTTTATTAACGATTTTGATATCAAAAATGTACCTATATACTGTTAGTAAATACCTATATCTAGTGAAAGTAACTTTTATTTACGACTCGTATGTGAGCCAGGTCTATTTAAAAAAATGTAATAAAATGGACCACCGACTCATATATGAGTCGGGTTAAATAAACACTTAAATATGTTGAATTCCAACACTACAGCTAATTAGCACTTCAATAAACATCAAAATAAAGTAATTTTACAAAAAATAAAAAGTGGTTTATGGGGTCGAAACACAAAATGACCCTCGGTAGCGAACGTGTTAAAGAATAAAAGTATTTTAGCCTTGGTTTAGGCAATATTAGGAAGTTTTAAATTCTTGGACGTAGAGGTTTCCTAATAGGTGCATTTTATTGCTGCCATTCCTGAATCGGAATGGTAGAAAAATAGCGTTTTCTTGCAAATTCAACCGGTTTCTGCGGCCACCAGTCCTACCGACTATTTTGACCGTAGAGCTGGTGGATTGTTGGTTTGGAATGGGGGAAGAAACAGCTGTTTATACATCAACGATTTTAAAGTTCCACCTTCTTCTAAAAGAATATTCAAAATACACAAAATATGTATAATTTAAATTAATTTACATAACGGCATTTATCTTTTCCTTTTGGGGCCGTCCGTGGTTGCTGCAAACTTTGATTTTTTTACTTTAAGGTTATGTTAACGCCTTTTTACAATTACATTTAACTTTTGCCCTCAAACCGTTTTGTTGCTAACAGTTTCTTTCTCAACCCAGAAGACTGCAACAAAACGCGCCTAATAACAAAAAGAAAAAGAAGTAAATAACCGGATAGATCCAACAAATGGCTTTGACATCTCTGAATATCAGCCTTGTTTGACAAAGGTTATAGGGCAACGTCAAGATGTCTGAGATTTGTTGCTGATTTGACCATTTTAAGGAGGATGTTTATCCTGTATGTGCCGTCGTCTTCATCGAGATCCGGGGTTATCAATTTATTTCGAGACTCCGTAAGGGCAAAGTAACCAGCCAAAGTAGTCAAATCTACTGGGCAACTTATTTGATTTCCTTTTTTGTCATTAAAGAACCTTTACTGAATTCAAACCTTTTTTAATATTTAAATAAATATATTACCAGTTTCAAAGATTATTATTTTTTTCTCAAAATCATACATAACGACTTCTTCAAAAATTATTTTTATAAAAGATTTTTCTACATATTATCTTATTTTCAAAATTACAAATAGATGTTTAGATATTAGTTTACTACGCACTTGAGTACTTTAATTGTTTACTTTTTATTTATATATCAATATATTTGTGTAGAAAACATTTTAGTCAGAAATATGTTTTACTATATTTGTCATAACACTTATGTTCGTCATTACTTTCTTTATCATTATTATTGTTTTATTTCATATAAAATCTTTTAGGTATATTGATTTATATGTAGAAAGAGTATTTAGCAAGATCTCTACTTTTTTAGACTTTGGGCGTCTAAGCGACGCGATCTTCACAAATTTTAAATGCTAATAAATTGGATTAGTCACATACATCCCTTTTTGTTGCTTTACTGGCCGATATCCCAATACCTATTTGCTTAACCAGGATATCCAAAGACATTCATATTTGCATTACCAAGTTTTTGTTTTATAAATCACGCTTAAAAACTGTTTTGATAAACAAAATATAACAGTGAAGGGTCAGCAAAACTATAAATTGAAAAGATCATTGATGTGTACAAGTACAAGTTGAGTTGCTGGCGGTATCGGTATTGAGTCCTAGGGTACTTTAGCACTAATAGTCCAGTCAAGAAGTTGTTTCTGCAAAAATATATTCAAATCTCCTTAATATAGTTGATAGCTTTAATGATCCGGAATCACAAAAGACGTATTATGGATATTTTCTGCCAAAAGAAAAATCCAATGGTTACCACAAAAAAAAGAAAGTTTATTATTGACGTTCTAAGTATAATTTCTGTCAATAATTTTCTGTTATGAAAATCAACGAGTCCCATAGTTTTGTAAGTGAATGATAGTAGCTAACAACAGTCACCAAATATGAATCTTGACTACATTATATAGTATTGAAACGGTAATGAAGTTCTGCTACAAAAGTATTAAATACTATACTGCACTTTATTTGCTACAAAAACGGAGCGAGTTTTACTACAATGTGTACCTGGGGCCTCTAGTTCTTCACATTGTAACTGTGTAGGTTACAATTTCATGAATATTTACCAGAATTTTTTTCGTGTATTAACAAAAAAAAAAAAACTTTCAGCTTTTAGCCAAAAGTTTAAGTGATAGTTTTAATATTATAAAAGTTTCCAAATAAGCAGGAAATTCTAGTAAAAAGTTTTTTTTCCGGAATTGTAGCTCCTATATTAATAATTTTTATTTAACGTTGGAAATAGGCTTTCGCACGGCGGTTTCGGCATGCGCGATTTGCCGCTGTAGGGTAAAAATTTAAATCAAATTTTGGTGTTATCTAGATACTTCAAAGAATATAATTCCGCGATAATAAAAGTTGTAGGTATAAACATTTTTCAAAAAGTAATTAATTTATTAATTATATTAGTTTTTACGGGTTTCGGTTGTCATAAAGGGCGTTATAAAAGATTAAATAATTGATCTATAAATTGTTCGCTTTCTGAAGCCCTTTACGTTAAGTTAAAATATTTAAACAAAATTTAATTTTTTGTTATGTTTTAAGAAATTTTATTACTAAAATAATAATAGTTATTTATTAGATAAGTGGAGTTATATTACATATAAGTCACGCAAGAACAGTTTAACTCTGAGAGGTAATTTTCTTAAGTGACTTATATGTAATAACTCACGTGTCTAATACAAAATTTTATCCAACACTTTCGTATAAATCGTTTTTAATATCGAAAATAATTTGAAAACGTCATCCATTATTTGTTACTTGTCATTGTCAACACCAGCAACAAAATTTTTGTATTGTCTATAATTCACTAGTGAGCTAAAGGGTACTTTAGCTCACTAGTGACTTATAGTACACTTTATATCCTCAAAATCTGATGAATTATGTAGATATTATATGTAAGTGTTGGATAAAATATTTTTTATGCCGCCCTTTATGACAACCGAAACTCGTAAAACTATCAACTATGAACTAATAACTATAAAATTAATAACTTTTTAAATATGTTTATACAACTTTTATCCATGCATTTTTTAAAGTGTCTAAATGGCACTAGAATTTTCCTAAATTTTTAAATTATTATTTAATTGTATAAAAAAATCATTTAAAACCTATGCTGAAAATTTTAAATAATGGGGAAGTAAAAACTTTAAACAAAAATTTTTTGCTCTTTTAAAAACTTTTATAATTTATAAGCTATACCTTTTAAATATTGGTAAAAAGCTAAACGGCCATTCTTTTTCTCAGTTTTTTGTTAATAATTATTGTGTTTCTTTTTAGAAAATATCCAAAATACGTCAATTTCTAGATGCCATCCCGAGTTGTTTAAGCCATTAGCTATATTGTTAGACGACTGTAAACATTTTTCGCAGGAAATCAACTTCTCGGCTAGACTTGACTATAACTTGATGAAAGTAAGAAAAGTCACCATTAGTAATAAAATAACTGATAAACGTTTTAGATTTAAAGTGAAAAGCTAGAAAGAAAGTTTGGTTAAAAGACCGCATAAAGAAAATTTGTTAGCGCAACATAGTACGTTTGGTAATAAATCTTCAATATGTTTTAAGAGCCACCATCTGCAATTTACCAAGGACCTTAATTAATTATGATACCTTCTTATTCTGTTTGTTTAAGATATGAAAAAGAAGATCTGCTGTAGATCTTTGTGACGAAATACGTACTGTTATATATTTTATTGTGTGTGTATACATATATTAAGTTTTTTAACCTTGCTCACAAAATAAAATACGAAAAATAGGTTGTTTACATACGCCCAAGTATTCACTTGCGCTACTACTTACAACATTAAGGTCTAGCCACACCTAATCGCACTAAGGCCGCACCGAGCCCGGATTCACAATGATAGAGGAATGTGGGGCACAATAATTCGAAAAATTCAAAAGCACTTTTACATGCCCTCAATATAAAAAAGCATTTTTGTCAAGCCAAGTTTATTGTTTTTGGTATGTATATATCCTTGTTTAAATCAAACAGATTTTCCCTACTTATCTTTGTTTCTTTTTATCCAAACTTTGAGTGTAGTATAGGTAAAACTGAGTTATGTATTTGTGAAGGTCTATTTAACGATCAGGTGTAATTTTAAGCCTAGTATAAGAGCCTTATATTACTGCAATTTTATTAAATAAAAATCTTTTTGCACCGCATCCCCCTACTTGCTGCGGGCTCGTTGCGTTTATACAGTGTGGCCCATTTCGAATGGAAACACCCATGTAGAATTCTAATATTTTAATTGTTAAACAAGTTCTACTTGAAGACCCAATTTGACATCTTTAATTTCGTTTTCAAGGCCTACTATGCCACTTTTGTTGTCAAAAATGAAGAATTTTATTAGCGATTTTTTTTTATTAAAAAATGACGACACCACTGGATTAAGAGTGGCTTTAAATAATTCTGATTAAAATTTTATAAATAATTATTCTATAAATAAAAAGTTATGACAACCTAAAATTTGAAAACTCGTCAAGCTAAGAGTTACAAAATAACACACTGTATCAACATTTAGCCACACAAATTGTAATTCTTTTTATTAATTTAAACAATAAACCACTTTTTACAAACAAAGTGGTCTTAGTCTTTAATTGTTTTTGTTAATTTTAGATCCAAGCCGATCCATGCTACGACAAATGTGTTCAACTAAATGGTGGTTTGGTAGAGGCGTCCAGGATCTAAACCAAACAAATACAATTAAAGACTAAGAAAACTTCGTTTGTGAAAAAGTGGTTTATTGTTTAATTTTATAAAAAGAATCACAATTTGTGTGGCTAAATGTTGATACAGTGTATTATTTTGAAACTCTTAGCTTGACGAGTTTTCAAATTTTAGGTTGTCATAACTTTTTTATTTATAAATAAATATTTATAAAATTTTAATTAGAGCTGTTTAAAGCCACTCTAAATTTAGTGGAGTCACCATTTTTTAATAAAAAAATCGCTTACAAAAATTCTTTATTTTTGACAACAAAAAGTGGCGTAGTAGGCCTTGAAAACGAAATTGAAGATGTCAAATTAGGTCTTCAAGTAGAACTTTTTTAACTTAAATCTTTAAAAAAAATTATTCCAATCGGTTAATAAATAAGAATTCTACATGGGTGTTTCCATTCGAAATGGGTCACACTGTATGTGGCCTGACCTTTATTCCGCGAAAATGGGCCATGTGACGAACTAATATATTTTATTTGTTAGTAATATTTAAAAATAAATTAGCACACATACACTACGTTTATATCGAATAGTTGAAGCTAGCTTGAGTTAAACCGGCTTTTTAACGATGCTTGAAAAAAGCGATATAAACGCGCTTAAAAGTGACTTGAATCGTTCAAGTCAAGTCTGAAAGGTTGACTTGAACGATGAAGGGTTGACTTCACTGAGGCCGATTAGAAACACGATATAAACGATTCAAGTGGGCTTAATAACTGCCTAACTTCAGATGAATGCTTGCTCGAACGTCATCCGTGTCAATTTCATATATTATTTTGACATTTTTATACAAAATATAAGTGGAAAAACAGGTGCAAAAGCTTTAATACACGCTCACAGCAACAACAGCACACAAGACGGGACAAATTAAAAAGTAAGGTTTGTTTTTCATTTGATGTCTACTGTGAAGTTGGATGCAAAACTGCCGGATGCGTACGGCGATGGCCTGAAATGTGCTTGACCTCGATTTTCAATCGACTTTCAAGCCAGCGAAATAAACACGTAAACTTGGAAATCGCTTTAAAGCCCGTTTGTTTTCAAGCCACCTTGAACTATTCGATATAAACGTAGTAATAGTGTTAACAAGTATGCATAGTTTAGTAGATGTTGGCGCGTTTTGTGTAAATGCAAAATAGCAACGTCAAAAATATATTTTTAATAATATAGTAAGTACATATTTCCTTATTGACTTACTTAAAATCAATAAAAGGGTAAATACTGTTTTATTGTTTTTATTTTTAATGTTTACTCGCCAAGGAAAATATTTATTTACACAGCTAATCTTTTGTGATAAATACCTTGAAAATATGTATATCTAATATAAGTATACATATTAAAAATAAATTAAGAGTTATAGAAAAGGTGAATATCAATAATAACAAATGGATTTAAGAAAACACTTATTTAAGGTTTAAAGCCAAATAAATTTGTCCTGAAAAATTATAACAATAAAATACATTTCCAGACAACATACACTGAGAAAAAAATGTTAACCAAACCATTTATTATTTGATTTAAACCACTGATGGATTGCCAATATTATAACCTGCGCGAAACAAAAGTTACATTTCATGGACGAAAAAACCGGTTTGTACGCAAGCATGTTGAGGGTAAACGCACCTGGCCTCAAACAAACTATCCGCATTATCGAAAAGACTTTGTCGACGGCGTCCTGGATTTCTGTTTGAAGTACGGTAGCTAATGAGCGTCACGGTCAGACCGCGGACGAAGGGTACGGGGTGCCGGTGTTTGTATTTTGCCACGGCTTTTAAGTGCGCATGTTCGTCCACCCATTCATTTGTTTACTGCGCCAGGTCGTAAAAATCCGAAAAATGCTTTTTGCCACTGCGGATCTAAATGTAGGTTATCTATGATTTAAACACTTCTGTCGTTTAAATACAAGCAATGAATTTTATGGTTTTAATTAATTAAATTAACTATAAAAAAGTGTCAACCTCTATTGTCTGATTTAACTCTTATACATTAAGAAAAAACGACGGTTTGTTAAAGTAAACATTACTATTAGTTATTTTAACAAAAATAAATTGTTACTTAAGTAATAAAATTCGTGATCAAAACAACATTTGGCGAATAAACAAATAATTTCCTAAAAAACGTAACACAATTTTAAATCAACATATTGTTGGTTGTTAAATAAAACGGTTGCAGTATAATTTATTAAATACAATAATTGTTTAAGATAATGTTTATTTTAGTTAAATTTAAACCAAAAAAGCATTACTTTAATACTTTTGTATTATTTAAATTAATACATTTAAGAACATCTATTTTTAATTAAATCTAAGTGTTAGAACAACAATTTATTTGTTAAATTAACAATTCTGCTGTCTAAAGGAAAAACACCGTATGTGAATAGGTTTATAATAAACATACGGTGTTTTTCCGTTGAATGGCATAGTACATTTTGACTTTTTTGTATGTTAATTTAATTTAACAAAACAAATTGATTTAAAAAATAAATAAATAATTCAAACACTTAAAAAGTGACTTTCATTGGGGGTTAAATCAAACAATTTAATTTTCTCAGTGTACGTAATCACCAAATTGTATAAGTGAAAACTTAGGACAGTGTCAATAAATAGTATAGTCCCTAGGCCAGTAATTAAATTGAATTCATTATAAGAACATTTTAAGTGGGTTCCTTTTAACTAGTATACCACAGATATTCATAACGCCATAAGAAATAGGCGCTTAACCCAGCCTGGCAATGTCAAATTTTTCGGGTGTCGGACTGGACGAACGCGTCACTTTATTTGTCATACCACCACAATTTTTACATGCAATTTTTAAACATTGTGCCAAACCCGCCTAGCCCGATACCCGAAACATGCCTTTAAACCTTATATATGGTTTTATGACCGTAAACCTTACTTCTTTTGGCAAAATGTTAAAAATTAAATGTAAAACATTGTGGTATACTTGTCCGACAAAAAACAGTGACGCATTCGCCCAGTCCGTCATCCAAAACATTTGACATTGACCGGCTGGGTTAAAGCGCCGCTTCCATATATATAGCGGTATGAATATTTGTGGTAGACTCGTCTAAAAGTACCCCAAAAGGTTTTGAAAGTGTTTTTATCATAAAGTCCATTTCTTTACTTGCTCAGAAGCTACTAAGAAAAAATGAAACTCCAGTGGCTTCTATCAATATTTTTCTTTACTGTAAATTTTTTGTGGTCATTCGTCCAGTTATTACCTATTAAAAATTTTGAAACACAATATGCATTTTTTTAATTATGCCATAACATAGCATTTTAGGCATAATGGATAATATTTTTTGTGGAGACCATTTTTTTATATTACCATACTTTGCTCACATTAAATTGAGAAAATACAGTAACAAAATGGTTATTTTTGTACCACAAGGGCATAAAATTGCACTTTTACGCTCGCGGCTGTGGGCGTAAAAGTGCTTTATGCCAGAAGTGCAATACAATATTTTTATACGACTAAATTAATATACAAGCATTCTCTATAGTTAGAACATTTCCACATTTTAATGTTTAAAATTGTAATCAGCATATTTTTATACATATGTTTAAATAAATAAATTTTTGTTTTACCAAAAAAATGGGGCATTATTTAATTTTATTATGGTTTTATAAATTTATAAATGCGGGCGTTTTTGATACTATTTTGCCCCAGGGCGTAAAAGTGGTATTTTTCGCCCCTATTTATAAATGCGGGCGTTTTTGATACTTTTGCCCTAGGGCATAAAGTGCAATTTACGCCGTTAAATGGTGGCGTAAAATTGTATTTTACGCCCGGTCGTACAAAAATATATAACATTGGGTAAAAAAGTCAGTAACCCTAGTTACCACAATAAAAACTTTATTTTATTTATTTGGAAAGCTAGTATCTATACTTAGGTACTATAGTTAGGGATCCCTGGACTATTTTTTCAAATCATTACTAACAAGTTAATTTTTAGTGAGTAGCTTCATTTCGACGGGACGACCAACTTTTTCTCTTACAACAATTTTCGTTGAAGGTAGCATACAGGGTAGCAGAGATTAAATATGTTGATTTGACAAATATTAAAAAACCAGAATGACGTACCTTCCAATTTGTAGAACAATGGGGGTGTGAAATTATATAAATATTATTTATATACAACAGAAAAAAAAAATCAGCTGGTCAGTGTTTTTTACGACACCGTTACCATACATGTTGGTGGTAGGGGACTCTTTGATGAAACTTTTACATTTTATAGGACAAATATTTTCTCGGTTTATGTAGGTAATAATCTTGAAAATTACCAGATAAAATTCCACATCACTGTTTTTTGACCAATACCAGGGTACCCTGGAATTATAGTGGAAATGTTTTGACACAATCAATGAATTTGTTTAAACGTCATGTCTGTCATTCGAATACATAATTTTAAAAAAATATTATTTTGTATCTGTTGTAGTATTTCAGACCTAAGTCCCTTAATGAAAATTTTATACAACTACAGTTAGTAAAATAATATCGTAGGACTGAAGTAGTAGACGTAAGTGAAGAGCGAACGAATGCAAGGTATAGGTCTAAAAAAAATTAAAATAAACTATTTTTACCAACTGTAGTAATATAAGTGATATATAATATAAGAGAATAAATAATGATAAACTCTAAAATCTATAATTATTAATTTTCAAAATATTCGTGGCCTTTAAAAAATTTCCGGAAATAAATTTAGCACTAGTGGTATTAAAAGTGAAAATTCCTGTTTCTAATAAATTTTTGATATTTGTCAAACACATTTATTTCCTGCTACCCCTGTAAGCTACTAACAACGAAAATTTTCGTAAGAAAAAAATTGGGCGTCTCGTCAGAATGAAGCTACTTACAAAAAATTAGCTTGTTAGTAATGACTTGGAATAATGGTCCAGAAATCCCTAATTACTAGGTAATATTCTCAATATAGTGCCCAAAGTATAAAAGAACTAGTTTTTAAATAGTTTTTGGCTGTTTTAATCGACACAATCGATTATTTTTAAAGTAAAACACATTAAGCGTATCCTTTCCTCCCTTAACACCAAGATATCGTCTGGGCTGGACGGCATACCAGCAATCGTTTTAAAAAATGTGCTCCAGAACTTGCACCAATCTTAACTCGGCTCTTTCGAATTTCTTACGACACAGGTATCTTTCCGGAGAGCTGGAAGGCTGCACGTGTTCAACCTATTCCCAAGAAAGGATCTAAATCGCTTCCATCTAACTATAGACCAATTTCAATTCTCTCAGTTCTTTGTAAAGTAATGGAAAAATTAATTAATTCACAAATTCTTAAGTACTTGGAAAAACACAAAATTTTGCACGACAGGCAGTATGGATTTCGCCACAAAAGATCTACAGCAGATCTTCTTTCCTTCGTATCACACTGTTGGAATAAGTCTCTTGAGTTTCTAGGTGAGTCCCAGATCGTTGCTCTTGATATATCCAAAGCTTTTGACCAGGTCTGGCATGCAGCACTTCTTAATAAACTTCCCTCCTATGGTCTTTCAACTAAACTCTGTACTTGGCTCTCTAGTTATCTATCTGATCGACGTATATCAGTTATTGTGGACGGCCATTCTTCAAGCTTTCACCAAATAAATGCTGGAGTCCCTCAGGGCTCAGTTCTGGCACCAACATTGTTTCTTCTTCACATCAACGACCTTCTCTCGTCCACAACTAATTCCATTCATAGTTTCGCCGACGATAGTACCCTTCACTCCAGTTTTCAGGTTCCTAAACCCATCACTAAACCTGACTTGGAAAATAAACGCAGAGCGATGCAGATATCTCTTTCTCAGGATCTTAATTTAATATTGGATTGGGGCGCCAAAAATCTCGTCCATTTTAATGCATCCAAAACACAGTCATGTTCCTTGTCGCGAAAAGAGTCATCAAATACTCATCCTCTACTTATGAGCGGCCAAGTTCTACAGAGCAAAGACACCTTCAATCTCGTGGGCGTCACATTTGAAAGTAACCTTAACTGGCATAAACACATTGTATCTATAGCCACGGCAGCTTCAAAAAGCTTGGATTTCTCTTTCGAGCTAAAAAGTATTTTTCCGCTTCTAATTTATACACTTTATATGTTTCCCAAATCCGACCTCCCTTGGAATATTGTTCTCATATCTGGGGCATGGCGTCCCCAACAACCCTGAGCATTCTTGATTCTATTCAAAGAAGAGCTGTTCGTCTCATTAATGATCCTTCACTTACAGAAAGGCTTCCCTCTCTTGCCCATCGTCGGGCTGTGGGCGATTTATCGCTTTTTATAGGTACTTCCATGGCTTCTGCTCTGAAGAATTGACCAGTATAGTTCCTCCACTCACGGTTCCCAACAGAGAAACTCGTGGTTCCGCGCATATGCATCCCTATACGGTCCAACTGGACAGGCCCCGAACTTCTCACTTTGTTCGTTCTTTTATCCCTAGAGTTTCTAGATTGTGGAACCTGCTGCCCGCGGAGGTCTTTCCTTCCCCCAAATCTTCAAGTATTTAAGTCCCGTGTCAACAAACTCCCTCTTACCTCGCTTAAGACACCTACGGTACGTTAGTATTTAGGCTTTTAATGGTCTTTCAACTAAACTCTGTACTTGGCTCTCTAGTTATCTATCTGATCGACGTATATCAGTTATTGTGGACGGCCATTCTTCAAGCTTTCACCAAATAAATGCTGGAGTCCCTCAGGGCTCCAGTTCTGGCACCAACATTGTTTCTTCTTCACATCAACGACCTTCTCTCGTCCACAACTAATTCCATTCATAGTTTCGCCGACGATAGTACCCTTCACTCCAGTTTTCAGGTTCCTAAACCCATCACTAAACCTGACTTGGAAAATAAACGCAGAGCGATGCAGATATCTCTTTCTCAGGATCTTAATTTAATATTGGATTGGGGCGCCAAAAATCTCGTCCATTTTAATGCATCCAAAACACAGTCATGTTCCTTGTCGCGAAAAGAGTCATCAAATACTCATCCTCTACTTATGAGCGGCCAAGTTCTACAGAGCAAAGACACCTTCAATCTCGTGGGCGTCACATTTGAAAGTAACCTTAACTGGCATAAACACATTGTATCTATAGCCACGGCAGCTTCAAAAAAGCTTGGATTTCTCTTTCGAGCTAAAAGTATTTTTCCGCTTCTAATTTATACACTTTATATGTTTCCCAAATCCGACCTCCCTTGGAATATTGTTCTCATATCTGGGGCATGGCGTCCCCAACAACCCTGAGCATTCTTGATTCTATTCAAAGAAGAGCTGTTCGTCTCATTAATGATCCTTCACTTACAGAAAGGCTTCCCTCTCTTGCCCATCGTCGGGCTGTGGGCGATTTATCGCTTTTTATAGGTACTTCCATGGCTTCTGCTCTGAAGAATTGACCAGTATAGTTCCTCCACTCACGGTTCCCAACAGAGAAACTCGTGGTTCCGCGCATATGCATCCCTATACGGTCCAACTGGACGGGCCCCGAACTTCTCACTTTGTTCGTTCTTTTATCCCTAGAGTTTCTAGATTGTGGAACCTGCTGCCCGCGGAGGTCTTTCCTTCCCCCAAATCTTCAAGTATTTAAGTCCCGTGTCAACAAACTCCCTCTTACCTCGCTTAAGACACCCACGGTACGTTAGTATTTAGGCTTTTAGCCTTCGTGGTTTGTCCAAAGATAAAAAAAAAAAAAAAAAAAAAAGACACAACGAAAATCATTTACATTTTAGGTGTTAAAAGTGTGTAGGTGTAAGTAATAATTAGTTTTAACTTAATTTCTTTTTTTTTATTAATATATTTACCATACCTAATAGGGCGCATTAAAAGACTAAAATAATATTTGGATGTTACAATATAAAATTTATTTTAAATATTAAACTTCTGGGACCACCCGAAGCTAAACAACTTTTTACACTATAATATATTGAAATGTCTATGAATAAAAATATTCTTAAGATTTTTAATTTTCTAAACTTACCAATAACAAAAAAATGTAAAAATATAATTTATCAAAAAGTAAAAAATGACACACAACCAAATTAAAAATTTTGAAAATACAATAGGTGTTAATTCTTCGACACTTGAAATGAATAAATTTATTACTAAAAAAATAGATGCTGATTCAAAGCAGGTAATTGTTTTCTTATCTATTTTGTTGATATAAGAAATCCTATAGTCAGATGTTTTTTTTTCTGATTATATGAAGGTATTCTATAGGGTGTCCTAGTTTTAATATATTATGTTTTATTTTTATTTAGATTGGAGCATAAGCGCTGGCAGGATAACTTTGGGGGGTGGAGGGTAATTGCATCTACACACTACGGTTTTTAACTGGTGGATATTTCCTAAAAATTCCTAAAAATTTTAGATTTTTGTAAATATATTCTTATTTTTTATGCAATTTATGTGACATATAACTTTTAACATATTTAAACATAAAAAATAATTAATTTTAAGCAATTTATCATTATATAGGGTGTCTCTAAAGGTACGAAAAAATTCAACCATGAATTTCCAAGACTTAAATATGACGTTTCAGCCAAATTACCGAAAGCCCAGAAGTAAATGACTTCGGAGACACAGGGTATCAATAATTAATTCTGGTGTTAGTTTTTTATAATTAATTTTGTTAATAATGATTTGCATCCCAGGGTTTAGACTGAGCAAAGTTGTATCTTTAAATCTGTATATTGTTGTTAAGGTTAGTTCTGGTTTTTGGTGTTTATTGTTTCTTTAATATGTTTAATAAGTCCAAGCTCTCAGCCGTTACAGTTTATTGATTCTATTTTTTTCTTGGTTTTGGTCCCTTCAAATCCAATCCACCAGCTCTCCCCCTTCCGGACTATGCTTTTCAGGGCTTCGTCGGCGGAAAATATGAATAATCAAGCTCGTAGCTCCCAGAAATTCAAAAAGCAAACAAAAATAATCCTACAATCGATGCAATGCATAAATTGTCGGCTGTCAATCCAAGAACTGCTTCTGGTATTGTGCATAACCTTCACTGTCACTTGTTGACGCTTCCAGTAGAGGGCGCCACCGTCCACCACTAACATAAAAACATCAGGTTTTTAGGAATCTTCACTCACAGCGCTTAGTTCCAGAAGAAAGATGCTATTAATTTAGCGTGAGTCTTTTCTCGATCCCCAAGGACACAGGTACGCCCGTATAACTCCTTCAGCTGCCTACCCGGGGACGCTATGTAGCCTCTACGAAACGTGACCGCACAGCTTGAATATCGCGAAAACGCGGAGAGACTCCCAAGACAGTTTATCTGGCTTTAATTTCGAAGTGTCCATAAAAGTTTTAATCTTTCTTTTAGGTGATCTAGGCAGTCAACCATAGCATCATAGCGAGATTTCCGTCTGATATTTATAGCTTGCATCTATAATAAAAGGAATAAATTAGTCTGTTCTTACTCAGTGCATCAGCAACCACTCAAATATTTGTTTTTAATTTTACAGTATACCAAACTATTAAGCTGTCTAAAAGTAAAAAAGTTTTTCCCTTTATTTACATGTAAAAATCGTAGCTGAAATAAACAAAAGGTAGGGAAAAAAATAAAACATAATTTTATTTAATGTAATCAATATATGTCATGCATACTGAATCACTTTCTTATCTTTTATTATAAACTAATATTACATTTTTTAACGTCAAAAGACATTAAAACAAAAATTAATACAATTGTTTAATGCCCAGGTAAAGGCTCTTAGTAAATAATAATTAATTAAATTAAAACATTACCTACATCTTAGCACATTTAGTAAAGCTTAATTTTTTTTCTTAGATTAGTACATATGTCTAAAATTAGTTTCTAAAACTAAACGCTTGTTATTAATTATTCTCCATCCTAGTAAATTATGTTTTAGTAAGTTACATAAAAAATATCACAGTGTAAATTGTCCCTGTTTTTATTTTTAAGGAAGGCTCGGGAAGCATATTCAGTAACAGTAGACGCGCTAGACTTCCGAATTGCTTTTGGCGATGGCAGCAGACGGTCTAGGGCTAGAACGTTTGCTGTTGGGTCACGGTTAGTTCTGGTAAGGTAAATCTTTTTAATTCCCTAACCAAATTTAACCCTGACCCTTCCTTACCTGACAGTTTTGCATGACCGTCTGTAGCGCTTTTAACCGCCGCGGCGAAAATCCGGAAAAAGCCGAAGAGCCGCTGGAAGTCTAGCGCGTCTGCTGTTACTGAATATGCGTTCAGGAAGCCTCGTCCAGCGGGGAACGCTGTCTCCACCCAATGTAATTTCACTATAATATTTTTAGAAAAAATATGATAAAAATATTCTATATGGGTTGGGCTTTTGTTTTAGTCCTATACCCATAATTTTATTATTTAGAAAAATATGAAGGTATAGGGCTTAAAACAACGGGTTATTTATTTAGAGGTACCTACTATTTCTAGTAGGTATTTTTGGATAGCTGAGAGGTTCCAAATTTTAAACTGTTATGGTGTTCAGTACTGTTTGGAAATTCATCGTGGAAAGACTTAGCCCTGACACAACGTCTAAACTTGTTTAACTGTGTTATGAAAATCATCATTCTCCGACAAATGTGTAGGCGTACTGAGCCGACTGTACCATCACAAAAATTTAACTCCAATATTCATTATTGGATAATCCTTAACTTAATATTATTTTTCCGTATTATAATAAATATTACTTTATAAAGTTTTTTTTAAGTACCTCTAAATGAATCACCCATTATTAGATATCAAGTTATATGAATAATTTTATTTAAAAATATTTTATTTTATATTAAAAAATATCCTAATTGGTGGGCAGCCTTTTCCACCCTAGGTGGGCGACGTTATCGAACCTATCGGGTATCTCTGCTCATTGATAAGAGTCTTAGAAACGTAAGGTTTTTACTGAAAACGTTCATTTATCCAAACATTAAGCATACCTTAATATTAACAATATATTTGAGCAATCAACGGCGTTTTTAATGGAGACCCATAGGTTACTGAACCTTCACAATATTTAAATTTGCTTAGGAGGGCGGAACTTCCCGGACCTCCCCTATATACACAATTTTTGGGATTTAAATTATACAATTTTAAATAAAGTGTAGTACTATGTTATGTCCAATGATTTGCCTAAGTTTTATAAAAAAAAATTAGCTGAGTTATTGCATGTATCGCTAATATACAGACCATCAAAATCATATCCTGTACTTTTTCTTAATTAAGATAAATTTAATTGTTTCACATCAATGGCGTTTATCTAATAAAATAACAAGAATAGATACAATCAAAATAATAACATTTTTCTGGTTACAATTATCGTTAACAAAAAGTTGAGAAATAACCATGCAGTAAATTGATAATTAAATATTTAATGTAATTTAATCATTTTTTAATTGGTAAACTTTAGGTTTTTAAATTCTTTTAATAATTTATAAAGCTACTCAAATATTCTTGCAAATAAAGCTAAAATGAAATTTGATAAGTAAAGTATTAATCAAAAAGTATTTAGAGTGTTATTTTTTCTGTAAAATAAAATTATATAAAACTTCAATACCAAAATTGTCTGGCAGATTTAGGTATAATTTTTATACTAAGGGTTAATACCTAGAATTCGCTTAAGTGATGGTAAATATAATAAAATACTTGAAAAACTAATCATTTTATAAATACAGGTGAAAGTAAATTTTTGGCAAACTAGACCAATAACCTTAATTTTGATTACTGTGGGTAGACAGGTATTTCAGACAAATTAATTTATACATACCTAAAGTGTTATATAAATTACTTTGTCTTTTAAATAAACCACAATTAAGGGTTTAATTATTATAGTCATAATTTTTTTGTCTAGGGAATGTTATAATTATTATTTAGTAGACACGTTTTATGTTGTTGTGGAAGATTTATCGATCACAAAGTCCTTTATAGAAAAAAAATATATATTTTATAATATAATTTTAAAAATCTGTTTTTAAATAAACAGTTAGAGACATTTTATGGATTTATCATAAAGACTTCTTTTAACGTAAAATGTAAGCAATGCGAAAGTAAAAATAATTATATTTTTTATATATAACTTATAATAAATAACCTATTTAAAGAGTGGCAGCAAAAGTTTTTAGACAATTATCCTAATATCTTTTAATATGATAGAAGGATCTGTAACAATTATGTGTAAAACAAAATGATTGACCAACTGCTCCAGTGGCGCAAATGGCCTCTGGGAGCTTAAGCCCCTGCTTATAGAACATATTTGCCGAAAAGCACTAATACGCTGTGTTCAATAATTTTGGGAGGCTAATCGCCGTCTTGGGGCTTAGCCCCCAGCCCCTAATTGCGCCCTGAAAAGCTCGCTACAGCTTCGGTGGCTTACCTTTATCCCAGGGTTTATATTTTCAATGATTCTGAGAAACAATTGAGTTTCAATGTCGTTTATGGGCAGAATTATCTTATTCTTCGTGGATTTCGTATTTGGCCAAATTGAAGTCAAAGGGTGACTGTTAAAAAGTCGATGCATCTAAAGTGACTGTTTGGTGTGGTTTATGGACTGCCAGTGTCATCAGGCCGTATATCTTTGAAAATAAAGTGAGCAAAGCAGTTACTTGTTTGCATGGCAGAAATTAGGAACATGGATCTGAACGATATGTGGTTTCAGCAGGATGTTACCACTTGCCACACAGCCAACAAAACAATGGCTCTTTTACTCGAGAAGCTTAATAGCCGTGTAATATCATGTCGTGGCGATGTTAATTTGCCACCATGATCACGTGTCTTCACACCTTTGAACTTCTTTCTTTGGGAATATTTAAAAGAAAAAATGTTGGCCAATAAGCCAAAAACAATTTAAGAACAAAAGTTATCTCAAACTTTTCGGCCCATTCAGGACATTGAACCTCAAGTATCTCTCAGAGTCATTAAAAATATAGACCATCGGATAGAGGTATGCTACCGAAGTCGTGGCGAGCATTTGGTCGATATTTTGTTTCACACATAGTTGTCATAGATCCTTTTATTATAATAAAAAATATTAAGAAAATTCTCTCGAAAACCTTTTTTTTTATTTGCAACTAACATTGTACGTTTTAGTTGGACCACCCTTTACTTAAAGCAACATTTAGTAAATTTTTAGTAATATTTGTTTTGTGCTTCTGTATTACTAACATACCAATTTAAAATGGTAAAAGCCTAGTTAATAGAATAAACATATGAGTTACGTTACTTGTGCATTATTGGAGTAAATTACAGTATTTGTGTGATCCGCGATAAGTATTCTTTTATAAAACCCTTAAGTAAAAAAATAACAATATGGGTGTTTACCTGTACCAAATAGAAACACCGATAAATGTATTAACAAAAATGAGTCATTAAAATATTTAATAAATTATCATTTTAAAACCTATAAGAAATCAGTTTACTTAAAATATATTTTAAAGTTTTTAAACAATTTACTTAAATAGTTTATTTTTCTCCACTGTAAGCATAACTTTTACGTTTAAGTTAATAAAAACAGTTTAAAAAAATTACGTAAATTATCCTATATTTAGATAAAATATGTTTACAACTTAATTCCTCTGCAAATGTATATTCCGAGGTTCATTCTATTCATTTATTTGTTTATAACCTAGGTATACTTGCATGTAATTATACAGTGTGGACGTAACTTTTGTACCATTAATTTTTCTTTATAAAATTTGGTGATGACCAATGGGAGGATATAAACTACTTTTTAACATTAAAATGATAGTTGCAACAATCAAGATGGCAAATAGGCGCCATCTAAAAAAATTAAATGAAAAGGGTCGTCTTATGGTACATTACTTTAAAAGCTGCTGGTGAGTACTCTCTAACTCTACAATATAAAGTCAATAACTGTACCTACTACAAAATAGCGATACTTTAAAAATCACCTAAATACCTTATTTGGATGGCCATATTTCCAAAAACCTATAAAATGCATAATGTGGTATTTTATGAAAGCTCTTTTAATTTCTTTTCCGTGGTGATACTGATTATAACATACAGGGTAGGACCAAAAGTACTAATTTTTTTATTGGCGCACCCTGTAGCTTTAATTACCATAAAAAAGATCTTTATCTGAAAATACCATATTAGGTACATCTAACTTCATTAGTTTCAGAAATATGGCCATCCAAAATAAATATTTATGTAATTTTTAAAGTACCGCTATTTTGTAATAGGTGAAGATAGTGACTTATATTCCAGGGTTATATAGTACTCGCCAGAAGCTTTAAAATGAAGACCCCTTTTTATTTCATTTTAAGAAACGTCCATCCGCCATCTTGATTGTTGCAACTATTATTTTTACTTCAAAAGAAGTTTATCTCCTCCCCATTAGTTATACCCAAATTTTATAAAAAAATAAAGGCTACAAAAATTAACTGGAGTGGGGACGTCCACACTGTACATACATACATATAGTTTTTTAAATGTTATAAAATTTTAAATAAGTTTTTAACAGAGCTTTTCTCTAAAACGTTGGGTAATAACTTATTTTAAATTTTTTAACTAAACTCTAGTTTATGCTTTGTATTTATTAACAAATTAACCCATTATCGCTACATAATGATGCCCTGTAATTAAAAAATAGACAGTTACCTAACTTATGGTTTTGGTCTTAAACTTTTGCAAAACGAATAGGAAAATGGCCTAAAATGACATACTTTATAAATTTTAGCCCATCTTTTAAAAAATAACTTTGCGATTTATTATAACAAATTGTAAAGTGCCTTTATAACCTATTCTTAGTCATTACTTAAGCCAACGTTCACCTAATCCAGCATACAACAAATATAACGACTATTTTTTATAATGTCTCAAAGTGTGTTCAAAATACATTAAATAAATTAAAAATATTAACAATTTATAATATGATAAGGTTTGTAAATAATCTTAATTGTTTTTTAATATAACAACAAAGTTAACTGGAAAATATCTTAGTTATGGGGAAGACTAAGCGCATTCAGCATGGGCCTACTTTGAACAACCTTGGCGTGTCAATTTTATTTTATATTTACATTGCATGTATGTCATTTTACCCAAAAACGACAATTTAGCAAAGATGATAAAATTTTGAGAATATAAATAAACCTATTGTAATCATATTTATAAATAAACATAGCCAAATTATTGTGTTTCAATAAAAAAATAAAATTTGTAACAAAAACTATGTAACTCCGCAAAAATACACAACGTCTAAACTAATTAGAATTATTTTGCGGTTGGTGAACAGAAAATTAAACCTAAAATGTCGTGTAATTTCGATATTAACTGCAGCGATTATATTAGACGCTCCAACACGTTTAAGAGGTCGCTGCTAAAGCAGGAAAGTCAAAAATTATGAAGTGTGTCATTTTACCTGAGTATGCCATTTTAGGCTTGTTTCCCCTACATGGTTATTTTTAAAAATTATAGATTAAACTTAAAGCTAAAATTGCCATGCCTAGTTCTTTTGTAAGTTAAATTATTACAGAAATACAGAAGTCCAGAATCATGTGATTTCAAAATTACAATTATGTGAATCCGGATCTCTGTATCTCCCGCAACTAATTAAGCTTACATTAGGACTAGAGCATCACATCTCATTTTGTCATTAAGAAAATTAAATCTTGGCATCAATCATATCAATTATATTTTAAATCTAAGTAATAGAATCACTTTTTTTCCTAAAAGTAATGCAATCATAGTTTCATATTTTATGTTTCATATACATATTTTACACTTGCTAACATTAAAGAAAAAATATAACCCTTATTTTAAAAATAAAAATTAATTTTGTTATTACACAATGCGTCCGTTTGCTTGGTATAAATTAAGCGAAATAATAGTTTTCTGTGTACATATTATTACCACTGATCTGAAAAATAATAAGGATAAATACAGCAGAAATGACAATAACCCCTACGTGGGCACTGCGCTGAGTACACTTGTGGGCATGCGCACTAAAAATTTACAGACTAGCGGAAAACAAACAACAGGACCGGGTTTGGAAATTTGGTAAACGAGGGTTTTTTTGGGGCGCTAATCACGACTTTTTTTTGAAAACGTTTCGTTCTCGAGATATTCATCATCAAAGTTGAAATTCAATTCTTAGTTTCACTCTATTTCGCCTTCTTTTTGCACAAAATTCTTGATATAACACCCTAACAGGCACACAATATTAGATAAACATCTTTAAAAAAAACTTTTTTTTTAGTTATTTTACACGTTTTTTCATTAAATTCCAAATCTTTCACCCTTAAAACGCTACAACCATGCATACACCTATGTGTATAATGGTTTCAGACATGGCGACTTGATTTAAAGCAAACTTTTTATATTAATAAAGAAAGGCTAAAAACCAATAAGAAAAACATGTTTTAAAAAGGGTTTTTTATAGTTAAATAAAATATTGTGTGCTAATTTAGTGTTACATCAGTAACTTAATTGGAAAAAAAAGGAAATTATAGTAAAAATAAGAACAGTTTGGCCATGATGACGAATATCTCAAGATCAGACCGTTTCCGAAAAAAAATAGATTCGTGATCAGCGCCCCAAAAAACACAAGGTACTAGCAAATTTCGTCAAAATCGGAGTTGCTGCAACTTTCTAGACAATTACCTAATTTTGTTTCTTGGATATATACACATATTTAGATATTTTATTTTAAGTTTGTACTCGTCTTCTATAGAAGTCCCTAAAAAATTAAACCGGTTTAGATATTGGGTACTTTTTTTGTCATGTATAATTTAGTATACGAGAGTGCTTTTGAAGCACTAATCTCAACTTGAATTTTGTTTTTTGCTGGACCCTCTTTGACTAAACCTTAAAACTGCACAATATTTTTGCGTTATTATCTTTCTTCTTAAAACTACTTTGACACAACAAAACTAAATCAATTGGTATTTGATTTATTTTATCATAAAACCAATTAATTTTGGTGTAACTAGTTTGAGGACTCAATTTATACACTTTTATTTCACTTTCGCTGCCGTAGCAGTTTTCGTTTAGTTAAACTTGGCGTGTTGTGCCATTTGTAAACGCCGTTGCCTCATTTGACTTGACCAAGTTATCACCTTTGCCTCTGGTCGTTTGCAAACGTTCGTGATCTTAGAAAATTTTATGCTGAAAATTTTTGGGGTTAGAGGACAAACTGACCTCATATTTGCAATCAAAACCACAAGAAAAACCTTCCAATTTCTGCAAAACAACACTATACAATAAATCATTGTTTTTAGTTTTGGTTTATCAAAACTAAAATAAACAAAAGTTAAAAACACCACTGAAAACACGAAGACTCGCTAAGCACAAAAATGTCCTTTCATTTGTGCTTAGCGATAATACAAATGACTAATAACGGTCGACCGTAGATGAGAGGTTGGTTTTTGGCGGCTGACGGCGTCAATTTTACCTGGCGTTTACAATCGGAAAATCCCAAATTATCATGAGTGTGGCCCTGTTGCTATGTAGGTAAACATTTTCAGTGTTCCAACCACTATATTTATTAAAATACTGCAAATTTTGTCAATGTTGCCAACACTATATTGGATTTTAATTGAAAAACACTAACTTTTATGAGAACTGCGCATGTGCAAAGGTGTACAGCAACTCTCCCAGTGTGGGGTCAAAAATTCGTGCGCAGGTCTATTGAAAATATATGGGGAACATTTTCTATTAGCTATCCGCTTTATTTTTCAGATCATTGATTATTACACAGTTTTTAAACCCCTTTCATATGTGCTTAAATTGTGAAAACATATACAGGGTGATTCAAAAATCGATCACGAAACTTAAGGGGGTGATTCTACTTAACAAAATAAGGGTCGAGCTTCATATAATTTTTTTCAAAAATGTCATTCGTTTTCGAGTTACAAGCCAAACTTCAATTTTTATTTTGGTTTTTTCGCCATATTACATTTATTTTTTAACCAATCCAGTTGATATTTGGCACACAAATCGAGCTTTGCAAATTTTAAAATTTTAAGACAAAAGTACTTTTTTAAATACAGCCAGAGGGCACTTTACCTAAAACTTACTAGACACCCTGTATGTATGTAGGTAATTTAATTAAAATTGATAAGAACTTTGATGTCTATTGGTGCCCAAACGGTGAGGTTTATCGACTTTAATAAAGAGAACCTTATTTTTTAAGTTTTTGATTATCTATAAAATGGCACTCCCAGCTTTGCGATTATCTGTCAAAATAAAAAGTTATGATGTAAATAAATTTTAAGTTTTAAGTAAAGTGCCCTCTGGTGGTATTTAGAGAAAGTACCGTTGTCTTAAAATTTTTAAATCTGCAAAGTTCGATTTGTGTACCAAATATCAACTGGATTGGTTAAAAAATAAATGCAATATAGGCGAAAAAAACAAAATAAAAATTTAACTTTGACGGCTTGTAACTCGAAAACGAATGACATTTTGAAAAAAATATATATAAAGCTCGACCCTTATTTTGTCAAGTAGAATCACTCCCTTAAGTTTCGTGATCGATTTTTGAATCACCCTGTATACCAAAACTGCAATTTCATACCTAAAAGTGTTGACGTCCAGCTAAAACTTTATATATGATATTTGTTTTTATTATCGCTAGAATGCATTGAACTAATTTACAAAAAATACCCCTTTAGGTAATACTGTCTATACAGGGTGTCCCAGAATCTGTTGCCATTTTCCCAGATTTATATAGCACACATATAAGTAAAATGACAAGTTCCTATAAATTTTACTTTTTAAAATGGTGTCCTTGTAAATTTCATTTGCATTCATTGAATCGGCAGGGGCTGACTAACCCTTACGTAATGGTAATACTTAAATTTACACCCTGTATAATATAAAAATAAAAAAGTATTTATTATCTTTTATATCTTAAATCTATAGCTTAAAAGGTAGTTAAATATTAATTAAATAAATCAATTTTCAGCTGCGACCTTTATATTACATATCTCACTAAAGAGGGGTTTAGAAAAAACAATATACTAACTTGTCATAATAATTTTATGTTTTGTATAAGAAGCTTGTAATTTGTTAACATATACTGGCACACCCTGTATAATAGATGTTACTGCTTGGATACATTGTGTATTATTCTAAAAATAATTTAAAATGTTTTTATGTTGCATTATCATATCTAACCTGATTTTACTTCATATCTAACAACGCATAATAACTTCCAGACACAAGTCCGAAAATAGCTACGATCATGATAATAATGTCTTTTATTAATCTCCATTGAAATCTTCCCCAACCTTCGTCCCAATCAACGATAATTTCTATTAATGCTGGAATAAAAAGTCCCAACGTTGAGAAGAAGATGGATCCCACCAGATCAATTAGGGATCCTAAATGCTCGCCGCCTGCAGCCGCAATACCTGGAAAAAATAAATATGCTGCATGAGCAATAGGTTTGTCTCTGTTCCTTACATTGTATATGTGTTATGTTATTTAACTGATTTGGTATATTTATTAACATGATACAATAAATACAAGGTAGGATCATATTCATGATTAGGGTTGCCATAAAATCCCTAGCCAATGTCAGGACAGCTTCATATACTGATATTGCAAAATTGCTTCCACAGATTCTGCCAATCATTTCGTCAGCTCGCTGACTTGCCATTAAAGAATTTTTTTCTGAATTATTAATATGGGAAGAAATTTAAAATAAGTATTTATACACACCTCGCCGAAATTATCGCATATGTTCTATTTTCTCCATAAGCATTAATACAAAAATGCATTAATTTAATGGTCAATGGACCATGTCTCTTTTAATAATCAGGTTATCAAGACAATTAAAAAAGAAAACGTTAAAGAAAGGTGAAGCTATAACTTTAACGTGACCGTTGTTATTTGGTGTTAACAATACATTTTACAGAATGATTAAAAGTTTTTGGTTAAAATTTACAATTTTTATTCGCCCTGTGTCCTGTATAATGTGCCGTTGCAAGGCAGTAATTTTATTTGCGAATAAATTATACCCTTACTTATTTCTGATGTTTTCCCAAGCAGCAAGGTGACGTCTTATTGACGTCTCTGTTTGGTCATTTCTGGTCACATTTGGTCAGCAAAGACGTCATAAGATGACGACAAAATAACGTTAAATTGACCTCTCTAAGTCACAGACAAAAGACGTCCCATTGATGACGTCATAATGAAGTTTCAAAGCTAATTGAGATCACCAACCGCAGAAAAAAGCGAAGATGTTGAATAAACGTAGTAGTTTATAGTCCATTGCGCCATCTATCGGTAGAGTTTTTCCTATTTCAATTTTGTAAAATTATTAGTCTTATTTTTCTCTCATATGATATTTCGGTATAAAAACGACAATTACACAGTATGTTAAAGCGGTGGAAATATTCGAGGTGGGGTGTGCTCGAGACGTGTCGCCGTCCGACGAAAAGTGAAAGCGGTGCGATGGCAGCCCCTGATCTTCTTTGGCGCCAACGGCGCCCCCGTTGTAAAGATGAATTGTAGGAGAGTACATAATAAATTAGCGAAGAGGATTAAATGCCCGCATTCTCTATGGTCGGCCGTTCTGTTTTCATACCGGTATAATTACAACAGTAGAAAATTATATTATTTGTTTTTATGAAAACTATTGTGTCTATACAATATTAACCTTTTGAATGTCAAAAGTCATGAAACATACGTTTAAGGCCAGCCACTTTTTAAATAATTGTATTTCACCCTATATAAATTATTTAGTTACGCATATAGAAAAACTAACGATGTCTAACTAGTAATTATGCATTGTAAATATAATAAATGTTAATAGATATGTATAAATACCAGTAATTACTTTATCAAAAACTTGGTTTTAAAAGCCTTAGTTTTTAAATATTTGTTACATGCAAATACTAATTTAAAATAAAAGGAAACAGAATTTAGTTTTTAAAAATACCAGAAAAAAAAATTTAATTGACTAAAACTTATTTATTTTGGGTAATTAAGGCATATATTTTACGTTTAGTATTTTTAAAATATTTATACAACCTATAAATATTATAAATGTAATAACTGTAACTAGGAACTTAACATGAAAAAGGTGCAAGTAGAAGCAAAAAAGAACCTTAACGATATTCCTCTTTTATTTAAATGCTACCATCCATAAGGTAGTACTACCGGTGTAAGAATTAATGTTTAGAAAATTATGTAATTTAGCATATTGGTACTTTATAATTAGAATATCAACCATTTAAATTTTTTAAAAAATTTAGAGAACTAAAAAAAAGGGATATTATAAAATAATTGCTTTAAACATTTATCCTTATGGGAAATCGCAGATTTTATTTTACTTTACAAAAACCGATGTTCAGATTTCAATAAAAATTGTATAAATGGAAGAAAAACAATTCTTCAATTTTTGGCTAGTTAAAATCCGACCTTCAGAGCTTGTGATAGGAGTAATTAATAAATAATTGAGAAAAATAATCCATTGGACTGACATGTGGCAACGCCGCCGAAAGGTTATGATGTGCCCGAAAAAGTTTATCGAATACGGTATATGGGGACATAAAATTGATGCCAGTCCAATACGTTTCTTCATTTTAAAATCCAATGAGTGATAATAAATATCTGCAATAACTAGAACACATGTTTTTTTTCGAGTGTGTTTAAGTGAACAATTCGACGACCATAATCCGATGTATCAATATTAACGTTAGTTGAAAGGTTAGTTTACAGAAACTTTCCATGTTTATCCTTAAATTTATATGCTACTTGCACTTGTTTTGTAAATTTGTTTTTCAGTGACTGTTTTGCCTTTTCAATGAAATATATTTTTTGGGATATGATAAGGTTGGTTTAGATATTTTATTAGTAAATAAACATAACAATTTAAAACCGAAAACTTGTTTAAAGATCCTTGTGCAGTACATTTTTGCGTATAATTTTTATTGTTTTGCCAAATATAAATACCACAGTAGTCAAATTTCCTTACGTAATTATTTAACTCTTGTGACTCGGTAGAACGACCTTAACACATTTTTAATCTTTTTTGTAATTATGACGTTCAAGCAGAATAAATTGAGAAAAATTCAAATAATTTATTTTAAATCCTAATTAGGCTAAATTAAATAACTTCTTTCTACAATAGTGATTTAAGTGGCAAAATTAAAATTTTCCAGAAATTATAAACATGGACAAAAATGTAATTTTAAACATACAGGTGATCTTATAAATCGCTACCCAAGCAGCTACCTGACGTCTTATTGACGTCTCTTTTTATTGACGCATATACGAGGACATTTTTTTTTTCAAAAGCTAAAATAATCCGATATTTTATTTGAAAATTAAAATAGAAAACAACTCCTTACTGTTTGCAATTTGCTTGCACTGTAAAGTCGCGGTCGCATCACTCGGGACACTGTCCAACCTGGAGATACAGATTTTTACACTAGCCGAAGACCGGTCTCAAATTATTTTGGTCTCTTTGGACGGTGTAAGCCATAACAATAAGCTCCAAAAACTTCTATAAGAAGCAGATTTGTTGAATAAACATAGTAGTTAATTGTCCATTACGTCTTCTATCGGTAGAGTTTTTTCCTATTTTAATTTTGTAAAATTATTAGTCTTATTTTTCTGTCATATAAAATTTCGGTTGGATTTTGACACGAATCATATCATATCAAAATTTTTCTGGCGGGTTTGCTAAACATGACGTCATTAGATTTTTATAAGCTAGTACGACGAAAAAATGACGTCGAAACGACGTCGCTTCAACGACGTCAAAAACACGTCAGTAGAATGACGTTAAAATGATATGACATAATTTTGGTCTGATGATGTCTTATATGACCAAAAATGACTAATTAATGAGGTCAGCTTGCTACTTGGGACAGGGTGCACCAATATACCATTAAAAAGATATTTAAGGGAGCTTTAAAAAACACCACATTAAGTAAAATTAAGTAACCAGAACTACAATTAGGTACATATCTCGAATTTTTGCACTTTTGAATATCTACATCAGCATAATATATGCTAAAGTGAAACATCCTTTTAGTGTTAGAACTAGGTAACTGAAAAACTGATTTTATAGACAGTACCGGACAGAACCATACCGCTATTTCAAGAAGACCACTACAGCTTCTGGCAAACAAATGTATAACAGCAATTATCCCAAAACTACTCTTTTTAAGTTATCTAGTTGTAGTTCTAAACCCACGATATGATAGACAAAAAAAACAAACATTTATATTTTTGCTATTAGATTGTTTAGCTTTGCCACTTTTCAAATATTCTACAAGCTAAATACGTAAGTCTGTAACATTTCTTTTTTTTGTAAAATAAAATTTGAAGCATTTGGTGAGAAGAAATTTTATAGGCCTACCTGTTATGAATATTACCAATCCTGTTCGTAGTAATATTTGACATATATTGTGTCGATTTTCTGGTATCCTTTGTTTAATCCTATTCCATGTAATCTCTAGAGGAACATAAAATTGCAACATAAATGTAAAAAACACTGCAATTGAAATGCTGGCTTGAACTATTTGAGCAGGACTAAAATTTAAAAAAAAATGTTTTTTTTTATGTACCGTGTGTTCCCGGATGGACTTACTATACTTCTAAAAAAATTTATTTTTAATATTTAAAAAAAAGTTATTCTTTAAAAATATGTTTGCTTCGTCCAAAATGCTAAAAGCTATAATAAATTTTGTAGTAGAATATACAGGGTGCTTTAACATCGTAAAAATATTACTTTGAAAAATAAAAATATTCCGAAAAACATATTTTTGGGACCACCTAATTAAAAGCGTAAAAACCTATTGAAAGTATGTAATATATTTTTTGGCTGTTGGTTATGGTTTTTGAGAAAATTAATGTTAATGTTACAAATATTTTTTTTTTTAATAAAGCGAATAAAGATATTTTTGTTATAATACAAGCGTTATAGAGAATCACCCTTTAATATACAAAAATATTTAAAATAACGAAAATGTTGTTTTGGAAAAAACAAAAAAATCGGTTATAAATATTTTTTTGACTATTTATTTAAATAGCGTAAAAAGTAATAATCTTATTAGCTTTTGCTAAATAAAGCGTTACTTTTTGTGTTACTACTTACATACACCTTAACTTTGCTTGATATTGTACGCATATAAAAAGTAAAATCAATTATTTATTTAAAAAAATCAGTTATTTAAGTTTACTTTTTTTGATAAGCAATGAGAAAAAAAAATTAAAAAACTTTTTATGCTTTTCAAGGAAAAATGTTTGTTTTTTTAATAACATTTTCGCGATTTTTAAGTACCTTGTATATCACAGGGCAATTTTTATTCGACCTTTTAGCATTTCAGACGAAGCAAATTTTTTTATAAAAAAAAACTTTTGTTTAAAAAATTAAAAACCAATTAAATTTACAGGTATAGTTAAGTCCATCCGTGGACACTGTATTTTATATTTTATTTTTATGTATTACCTTAACAAATTATATAAATACTTTTTTAGTTATTAGATAATTAAAAAATACTTTTTATTGCATAAATTTCTTGATTTTGTGTATATTTAATCTATTTTATAGCGCTATTTAGTTTTCCACAGAAGCCTGATGTAAACTAAAAGCATTTTTTTATTTAATTACTTGTTTATATCACCAACGATAAAAAAATAATACTAAAGGAATTATTTGGGGCCGCTTTATTTAAAACACGCATTACCTAAAAGGTTTGGAAATAGGTATGTATTATGTGCACATATAAAATCTAAAATGGTTTTAAATTATATCGCTGATTTAAAGCTGAAAAGAAAACCACTGTGTAATATAATAACAAACATGTATTTAGTAAATCATCTTTTTTGTGTAAGTAAAATATCTGTATTGTTTTTCTAATTGAAGTTTGTCTCATGGCTAAATTTATGACTAACCATAAAAGTTATACAATATTCAGACTATCTACATTTTGCAATACCCAATAATTATTATGAGTTTTAGTCCTAACCTATAGTGATTACATTTTTTTAAATATAGGGAAATAATGTAATTACAAGAATGTTTCAAATAAAGGTTATGATTTGTTTTAATTAATCATATTGTTAAAAAAATATTTAAAATTATTGTTTTACACTTTTTTAAAGTATATGTTTTAATGTATCTTTTTAACAAAAAATAACCACCTGTGAAATCATGTTATTACGAATCATAAAGAAAAGTATAAAAATTTGTTGGCCTGGAAACACAAATAATGGAAACACAAATAAAAAAATTACAATATAAAATAAAATATTACATTGGTTTTTCGGGGGAGAATTTAAGATTAGCAAGGAGATTTAAAATATTCAGGAAAAAATATAATTAATGCCCAACAAAGTAGGCACGAGTTGGCTAGTACTGTATAAACAGTGCAGTTTTATGGCATTAGCATGTAAGTGTGGAACCGCGGGGCCGATATTAAAAAACAAAATGGCCTTGAGTAGAAAATCAAAGAGCCTATAAAACGTGTTGCAGTATGACTCCTCTTTCAATTTGGAAAAAAGTTGCTACTTAGTACCACCTTAAACAAAAATATTTTTATGCCAAAAAGTAGTTTAAATATTACTCTTTTACCCAAATTTTAAGACTTTGACATCTTGTCCTATTTAAAAGTTATGGAAAGAGAACTTTTAAAAATTGCACGGTATGTTGGTACATGGTTTTCATTTATGTTTTGCAACTTACTTATAACAATTACCAAGAAGGGTAGAAAAAACGTCTTAAGTATATAAAATTACATGTAATATCAAAAAATAACATAACAAAAAAAAACAAATGAGCATCAAACACTAAAGAGAAATAAACTTTTTTAATACGTAATACCCCACATATTATGTCTTAAATACTTGTAACTTTAAAACAAATAAGCCGATTTTTAAAAATTAAACGATGATGGAAGAATTAAATAGCTTTTAAAACAATGTGCTATAAGCTACATGATCCCCCTTTTCATTTGGAAAAAGAAGGTGCTGATGCCGTTGGGCACTATGCCAGGTGACCATTCATCATCATTTTTATGTCAAAAAGTAATATAAGCAACACTCTTTTGCCCAAATTTCACCCAATGTCGATATCTTATCCCATTCAAGAGATAAAGGGAAAGACGACTTTTAATATGCTTACTGTATAATTGATTAGGGTATTCAAATAAAAAAATAACTATGAAATTTATCATATTACATATTACCCAGCTTCGGGAACTAAAGTTATTTACAAAATAAGTACTTAGATTCTTCTCCTCTTTTTATTATAGGGATACGTGACTAATGGTCCCTACTGCCCCCATTTCTATTTGCAAAAGAACATGTTTCTTATAAATTAAAGACCTAATACAAGTGCCATAAGTTAAGTACCGGATTTTAAGATGTTTAATTCATTTTTCTCCAGTTTTGCCCACGTTGTTTCAAGTATTGAAGCATGCAGTTATTGCATTTCCCGGCCCCATTGGATAACGCGGTAGTATCGCTACGAACGTAATACGACTCACTACTACCTTTAAAATCTGTTAATTACATCATTAATTGAAAAGTAAATGAGCTTACATTTCATTGGAAGGTAAATTTTTGGTTATTGTAGCATCGGTATCTTCTCCAAATTTATAATACCCAAAGAATCCTATAGAAGCATAAAGACAAACCACAGATATCATAGCTGAATTCAAAACACCAGGACATCCCAAAAACTGTGGTTTAACCATTGAGTTCTCTACCGGCATTATAGTGCCAATTCCTTCCATTGCGAAGAGTACGGTACTGAAGAAAGATGGAATACCTAAAAATTATTATAAATTATATTTTTAAAAATTTAAGACAAAATACAAAATGTTTTATTTTTATTTCTAAACAGAGAAAATGAATTCTATTTTCTTCTGCCAGCTATACAGCGTGTCTTCGGAAAACTTTTTAAATATTAACTTTACGAAAAAAGTGTCTCTTTACGAAAAAAGTGTCTATTAATAGTATATAACAAAGTCCTGTTTGATGAAAAAATACATTTCCACAAAAATATTTAAAGGGTGGATGTACAGGGTGGCTTAAGTGACTTATTTCCAAATTAAAATAAAAGTTATTTCCTAACTAGAGTACTAAACTTTAAAGGGTGATTTCTTATGTCATTTTATGAAGAAAAGATTCTATAAACATATGTCCGGAGATGGTTCGTTTCTGAGATACAGGGCGTTAATTATTTCTTTAAAAGTCGTTTTTTTAATATCTTAAATACAAAGCCAGATACAAAAAATATACTACACTAAAAGTTATATTTTTAGTTGTTTTATAGGAAAAAATACAAAACTGTATAAAAAGCCAGCCACTATTATTTAGAGAAAAATGTAGGCTACTTTTTTTGTATCTGGCTTTGTATTTAAGATATTAAAAAAAACAGACTTTAATAAAATAATTAACGCCCAGTATCTCAGAAACAAAGCAACTCCGAACTATGTTTATACGATCTTATTTTTTATAAAATGACATAATAAATAACCCTTAAACTTGGTACCGTAGTTAAGAAAAACCCTTATTTTAATTAGGAAACAAGTCATTTTTAAGCCACTCTCTACATCCAACCTTCAAATATTTTTGTGAAAATGTATTTTCTCATCAAGCAGGACTTTTAACAGAAGACACTTTTTTTTGTTAAGGTAATGATAAAAAGTTTTTCATTTGGTTAGAACTTTCGAAAACACGCTTGTTTTCTTTTATTTAATATAAAAACATAGTTTTGGGTACTCATTACTTTTTAGACTTGGCAGAGTTTTTTTAGATTCCTAAATATTTTAGAAATAAATAAAAATATTTTAAGTAACTGGAGAATTTGTATATTTAATAATGCAAGTTGTTTACCAAATTATCATTTACCAAAAACCGACATTTACAACTAAAAGATTTATTTTTAAAATTTAAATAAAATAAATCATATTTTAAAACCAGAAACAAAAAGGTAGTTTAAAATGCAAAAGTTGGTCTTTTCATAAGTATGCACATAATTTGTATATTTTACTGTTTTTGCATAACTATTTGGCCAGACAAATAAAAATGTAAGAAGGTCTGTTAAAGAAAAATTACAACAAATTTTGATTTGCTTAAATAATTTAAAATAGCGGTATACAGGCCTTTTACCTTATACCTATTTATTTTATTTTTTGTTACCTACTACAGAGTGGGCCAAATTAAACTTGCACACTTTTTAAGTAACAATAACTATTTATCTGTTGCGCCTATCTTTTATTTTTACAGGGCTAGTGGGTAGATATGTTTTCTCTAGATTTGTCAATTTTGGTCGAAAAGATTTAGTCAGGGCCGGACTTACGGGACTTTTTCAAAATGATGCTTCTAACCTCGTTGCGAAAGAAATCGGATTTAGCTACAGTTGAGCTAATACATTTTTCTTGTGGACAAACAATGGAGAAATAATTTAGTGAAAGCAAATCTGTCAATAATTTAATGATTCATGATTATTCTTAATAAATGATGTTCCCCAAAAAGCATACATTTCTCTCGATTTTAACAAGAAACTTTTTTTAGTATGCTTTGAAAATCAAAAATGTAAGGTTACCATGGTTCCTGAGCTAAATGGACAACTTAACAGTAAATTAAATAAAATTGAACATTTTAGCCTTATCGTAGATAAATTCAATTTCTTTTGCAACGAAGTTAAATGCATCATTTTGAAAAAAGTCCCGTAGGTCCGGTCCTGACTAAATCAATTTAACCAAAATTTACAAACCTAAAGAAAACATATCTACCTATAAGCCCTGTAAAAAGAAAAATAATGAGCGTAACAGATAAAAAGTTTTAATAGTTAAAAGTGTGCAAGTTTAATTTGGCCCACACTGTATATTATGGAAAATTTTTACCCAGCAAAATAGTTTTATTTACAACCATTTATGCAATGTTGTAAAGTGACACGTTCTGACTTTTACTTTCACCTCTTGAAAGAAAAGTTATTAACTCTTCTTTCTTTGGCCAAAAATCAAATAATGTAAAAGTTACCCTAGCAGCCATCACAAAGCTTTAAAAATTTACCAATTTCACATTTTGTTACACCTATATGCGCAATAAATGTCTGGTGGTCTAATTATTTGATAAAATGAAAATCATTGTGTTATGTTAACATATTTTTGATTAAAAAATTCAGAAGAAAAATTTAAATAATTATGGTTGTAAATAAAATAGTATGCAAGCCTTGGTGACAAGGTTCATTACCCCCTCTCTTCACAGTAATGAAAAATGTTACACATCGGTTTATAATGTACAATAAAAGTATAGTAAAACTTTCGCTAGGGCTTTAAACAACTGTAACGTGTGTGTCATACAATTGTATATTATGATAAGTCTATAAATATTACCGAAATAAGTAAACTTAAGTAAAAGTTTTATTATAAATAAGACAATATTTTAATTTATATATATAATATATTTTATAAAAATAAGACAAAATAAATTTTATGTGTCTGAAAGCTTAAAAATACAGATACCTATTATATACATGTAAATCTGCTGAGATTTTTTGACCAGAAATTTACATCATATTTCCTGAAAATGTCTTAGTTGTTAACAACGTATTGTTGTCATAATATAGTTTTTAGCATGGATCTGAAAAATCCCGATGTGAGGTAAGTAACACTTTTTGACGTGACAACGTCTTATAATTCGATGGACCCTGCTGCACGCACCAAAAAACATGACTCATGTAAAGCGAGAGCGCGGAACGAGCGACATAGAGGCACAATCTTCGAGTCGTTTGACATCTGTTTTTCTCCTACTTAAGTGAGCGTGCAGTGAAAAGTGAATGTGGTGTCAATTGTTTATAGCAACGATAATTGCGGCGACAAAGGTAATGATTCTTTCAACGTTGTCACGTTCAACTATCGTCAGTAAACCGACTTTGCAGACAACCGATTTTTTTTAAATAAAAAAAAGTAATCTGGTTTGCTTCTTAGTATTTAACATTCAAAATAGTAAATATTAGATACTTTAAATGCTCTATTAATTTTTTTAATTGTTTTTGCTATACAAACTAATATGTTTCCATACTAACCTTCCCAGTTAGTAGAAAGATGCCTCTCAGATAATTTAACATCTCCAATATCATAAAAAATATAGTACAATGTGATACCAAAAGCAATGACCATCATAGTATTGGCAATAAAAGAAAATGGCACCAAATGTTTCAACTGCCGCACTTGACAGCATAATATCAGAGGTACTAGAATCATCAGTTTAAAGTACTGGTCCCATGATTCCGTCTCTGGGAAAGTAGTAGGCAAAAAGCTAAAAAATAATATTTTTAATAGATTTTTGGTTCGAAATTTTATATTATAGATATAGTTTGTTTTTCTTGCTACAAGGACAATGTACAGGGTGGGCCAAATTCGACGCTTTTGATAGGAAACTTATGATTTTTTATGTTTTACAAAAACTGACCCCCATTTGCGAGACTCAAATTTTAGGACAAATTTACTAGTAAAAACCACAATTCGCTATTTTGCGTCGTTTACTTGCTACAGCGTGTTTCCTAATTTCTTACGTTTTATTTTATCCTTTATAACTTTTTTATTTTTAAATATTTTTAATTCTGTAAAAACATTTTTCAGCAACTCTTTATGCAGATTGCAGATATAATTTTAGTTTTTTTTTAGGGTTGTGCTTTTTCGATTTATTTATTTGTTATTTGAAATGTTAATTGGAATATCCTATTAAAATGGTTAAAAAATTAAAAATGTGTCACAGTTTTTATTTCTTCTTAGTCGTTTCTGAGATATTGCATATTTTGTCATTTATGACTAATATTGGTTAGATAGTAGGCCATGAAAAAGTAATTATGTTTTACTTTAAACAATCTTGTTATAAATTTTATTTTTATAGACTGCAATGACGGAAAACCATTTTTATTAATAATTTAAACGTAAATAAGGGTAAAAATAGTCCTATTTTATAAGTATTTTAAGTTATGTTAATATTTTGCCCTAAAAACGTTTTATTAGGTTTTCTTAATACGTTATATTTTATGTAAAAACAACCATTATTTTTTGTATACAGGTAAGTAAAAGATATGAAAAACTAACACAAGCTAAATTTAACCATTTCAGCTAAAAGCTGGCATTTGTTTTCCATGGTTATCTTTAATTTACAGAAAAATAAAAAATAATGGCTGTTTGTTACATTAAATATTAACGTTTTAATAAAACCTGATTAAAAGTTTCTAGGGCAAAATATTAACAACATAATTTAAAATACCAAAAATAGGATTATTTTTCACCCCTATTTGCGTTAGTAAATTATTAATAAAAATGTTTTTCGTCATTGCAGTCAATAAAAACAAAAGTTATAACAAGATTGTTTAAAGTAAAGCATAATTACTTTTTTATGGCTTACTATCTCACCAATATCAGTCATAAATGACAAGATATGCAATATCTCCGAAACGGCTAAGAAGAAAATATAAAGTGTATCACATTTTTGAAACAATAGTTTTTAACCATTTTAACAGTGAAAAATGTACATATACATTTAAAATTGCAAAACAAATAAGTAAAAATGTGTCACCTTAGAAAAACTAAAATCATATCTGCAATTTGCATAAAAAGTTGCTGTAATAATGTTTTTACAGAATTAAAAAATATTTAAAAATAAAAAAGTTAAAAGGATAAAAATAAACCCAAGAAATTAAGAAACACGCTGTAGCAAGTAAACGACGCAAGATAGCGAATTGCGGTTTTCACTAGTAAATTTGTCTTAAAATTTGAGCTTCGCAAATGGGGAGTCAATTTTTTTATAAAACATACAGAAACATGAGTTTTCTATTAAAAACTTTGAATTTGGCCCACCCCTGCACAGGATGGATGGATTTGCAGGGGCTGGGATAACCCTGCACTGCAGTCGCACGGCTTATTGTGCACTCTTCTTTTACGTCTGGGTAATGTCAGCCAGACGGGACCTACAGCTTAACGTGGGTTCTAAACCATGGATGCCCTATTTATAAAAACCTAATCACGTCCCCACCTGGGATAGGTTATATGTATCCTCTTTAACTAGTTAGGGTCCGCAAGTCTGCAGTTGTGTAGGACACGGTAAAGGTTCCCGGCCCGGCGCCTTAGTCTTTGTGGATATCTTGCGATATATTTTACACTTGTTGACGGTTTTTTATTAGGCTAAACACTAAATGTGTAACCAAACTTAATAAATTTTAGTTAAATATTGTGCGCCCAACGTCCCAGCACTTTAACACACCATACCATTACCCCCATCACAATGTACAGGTCTTTTATTTATATTTTCCCACCCTCTTACAAGGATAACATAAAGGATAGAAAAACCTTTTGTATCAAAGTTTCATAGATTTTCATTAATTATCTTTTAAGCATTACAAATAAAAAATAACCATAAAAACTAAAGAAAAATTAGGTGGTAATTTTTTTTAAAACCCTTTATGTTATGTGACCATTAAAAACATATTTTAAAGAGCTTTATTCATTTATATCAGATTTAAATGGATATATTTTTGAAACTATTAAGGTTAGATATAATGTAATAATTTTGTAAAGCTCTTTAAAGCACTTTTTAATGGTAACATAATATACAGCAAGTTTTTTTTTAAGTTTTCCTTTCCATTTTTTACTTTCTGATGTTCCTTTTTTTATTCTATTAGGCTTAAAAGATAATACATGTAAATCTATAAAAGTTTTATACAAGAAATTGATTTATCCTTTTTAGTTATCGTTGAAGTGGGTGGCAAAGTATAACTGAAAGCACCGCACGTAAAAATATATTTTTAAAAGGTTATTATCATAAGAGCAACAGGCATCAGTAATTTTAGGTAGTCCCTTTTAGCTTTTAAACAAATTAATGCTTGAAGTACCCTGGGTTTAAAGACTGGAACTTTTTTACTCTTTTTGCACAATTTATAGTCTTTTGGATAGCCTTTTTACAGGACTTTTAACTACTTTTGGATTGAGACACACCAAACTTTCCTTTTCTTAGATAATGACAAACTGTGGAAGGCTTGTGTTTTATAACAATTTTTATGGCTTCTGTTTTAGGAAAATAGCCTACTAGTCATCCTACCCTAATGGCTCCAATAAGTCAACAGGAGATACACATTTCTTGGTTTCCCTTACAGTCCAGATGGACAGGCCTGCTTTTATTTGTTAATCTATAGGAGGGCTTGGCTATGAACAAACTACATATATTATTGTCACATTAAAAAAAAACAATAAAAACTGTGTACAGTACTGATATAATTCATTTCTAAATAAACTTTAAACAAACATATATTTTCTTTTATTTCGGATAAAAAAAAGCAATGGTTAATAAATATTTACATTACATACCTTTGTCATAGACACGGTTATAAACACAATATAAACTGCATTTCCACAATAATAGGTCAGCACCAAGGCAATCTCTACGAAGTTTCTAAAAATTAATAATAAAGTTTTTAATTACAAAAACATAACGATAATAATATTTAAAAAAGTCTTTCTTTTTTGACAGTTAAGAACAAGAACTAACTGCCTTTCATGTCATTTATCAGGACCCATCCATAACGCCTTGCCTACCCTCAGTGTTTTGTAACCTGTGGGTCGCGACCCCCTAGCTGGTCGCGAAGCTTTTCTAGGGGGGTCGCGAGAGGTTGAAAGAACTACCTGATGTAAAATAGTCAATATAGTCTTAAAAGACAAATTTATTAGGAAAATGTTAATAAAAAGGAAGAGACTCGTAATCACTTGCATACAAACTAATTACCAAAAAAATATGAGTTTAAGTGGTACTGGAGTACCAATTCCGAAATCTCAAGTTTAAACATAAGTTTAACAGATAATAAGACGTTTATAAAATGCAACAAAAAGTAAGGTTAAAATCACAAAAGTCAAGATAATTCAACATTATAATACCGGTCTAAGAAAATGTGTTATACATAGTTTATTATGTATTTTCATATCCAAATCCCAATTATGAAGACGCATAAAAATGTATGGAGTGAATATTTCTATCTAAAATTATAGTTCAAAAATATCTATCACTGTACTGTTTAAGGCTAATCAATAATAATTACTTTAATATTTGTAGCATAATAACATGTGACATACAAAAAGTTAATGGTCGGGGGTCGTAAAAATGTTTTTCTTACTAGGGGTTCGTGTTATGAAGATGGTTGAAAAACACTGGCCTACTTCATAGGACTTATTAAACTGGCTGTACCGGCTCCTTGGTGAATAACAAGAAAAGGAAGAGTATCTTATAAGAAAAATAGTACGGTCTCAGCTTTAAGATTTTATCTTAGTCTTGGTAAATGACATAAAAAGCAGAAGTTTTATTGTTTTGTTTTAAAGAGTTAATATCATTTAAAAGTATTTTAGGTTTGTTTAAACCCTCACTATAAATTAATATTACATAAAGGTATTCTTTAGCAAATCCAACACCTAAAATACTAAAGAAGTTAAATATAATTATCAGTGGTTGTAATTACTACTATATTTTTGAAATAACTTTTTATTTATTTGCTAAATTTTACAAAATTATAACACAGGATCTATAACGTAAATCAGGTTTTCATGATTATGCCAAACTTTTGTGACATGTATACATAAATGAATTATTAGGTACTTTATATAAAAAATTGCAAAAAAATAAATAGACCTTTTTATTCAGTAAGCATCTGGGTGAAGGTCGCTTTTAATTCAGATTCCGGATTCGTTTGTATTAAATAGCAATCTTTCCGATCACTTCTTTTTGTTTAAAAAATCACATAATGTGGAATTATTTCCATTAAATGTGAGGTAATAATATTTTGAAAATCTTTTTAAAAGTATAAAATAAACAAAAAAAAATAGAATATATAAAATTCACGTATTTTTCCTAAAGAACTGGATAACCCATCAATAAACCGTAGAATTGCGCAATTTTATAAACACAGTTTATTAGTTGTTTTTTATTACCATATTAATGACCAAAATAAAACAAATTTTACCTGATTCATGAATAAATTTTGTTTTTTTTATTTATAATATATATTCATTTGAATACCAATAAGATAGCCGACAGCAAGGTTTTAATTACATGCCGTTAACTAAACAAGGTTTTTGCACAGCTGATTCTTAGTAATGTTTACCATGTTTAATCTATTTAACGTTTCATTCCGGAACCATAACCCGGAAAGCTTTATGGCAAAGAAGATGCGTGTTTTGCTTGATAATACATAATAAAATAATATACACAGTGTTTCAAAATTTTTCAAAAATAGATTTTTTTCCTTTTAACATAATATGCCTAAAAGTACTTTCTTCGAGCTAAAGCTATCATTAGTTGCGCCCCGCGCCCCGACCCAAAAAAAATATTTAATACCGTTAATCAGAGTATAATATCCTACTCTCGAATACTCGGTATTCTAAATCCTATTCAGAATACATTCGGCTAATATTTGAATACATTTGTATGTTTAGGATTCGGTATTCGACTAAATACTTTTATGGTCTGTATTTGGGATTCTGGATTGTGAATACCGTTTTTAAATCATAGTATTCGAATACAGGTCTTGCGTATCTCAAAATATGCCTACTAAATGCTGAGATGCTCATCAAGGGAATGGAATTTAGTGAAGCAAACGAGAATTGTGTGATGTTCTTCTGTTTAGAAAAGAGAACCTTTTTGACGTGATGACGTCTTATAATTCGATGAAGCCGACTGCACGCACAAAAAACATGACTTATACGGCATTCAATTAAAATCTTGAAGTGCAAGCGAGAGCGCGGTAGAGGCACAATCGGCCTGAGCATTCGGCAGCGTTCGACATCTGTTTCTCTCCTACTTTGAGCGGTCCGCCTGCTATACAATAATACATTTACATGTTTTCGTCAAGTAGGAAGTGCAGTGAAAAGTGAATGTGGTGTTAATTATTTAATTTTCTTTTGAAGAATGCAACTATTCCATCAGTATTTTCTTATGACGTCACGTTCAACTATCGTCAGTAAACCGACTTTGCAGACAACCCCTTTTTTATTTTTTGAGTCTTTATGAATACCGAATTCTGTTATTTGAATACAGCGGTATTCGAATACTTTTTCTTGTTATTCGAATCCTCAATATTCGAAAACTTGTTAGAATATTGAGGACTCGAATACAGCGGTATTTAAATACTTTTTTTCTGGGTATTCGAATTCTCAGTATTTAAATACTTTTTTCATTTGAAATCAAATACCTTTTTGAATACGGTTTTCAAAATCCGTCAGTCAGAGTGTTAAAACTATACACACCTCACTGAATGGTTGGTTCAAACTTATAACATAAAGCTACGTAGACCATTTATTTACTAAAATTCTAGATTGTGGGCTAAATAAACAATCTTATCCATTTAATAATTTATCTAACAACAATACCAAATACAAACATTGCTAAAATTCCTCTGCGTTTGCATCATTCTTGGTTTGGCAACAACAACCATCATTTAGAAATTATAGTTCAATGGCGTGAATTACCAAGGTTGGGTCATTAATTTATACATTAACAACTTATTTTGTATTGTGTTTAATCGAAATGATTAAATCTCTTTTTCGTTTATTGCTTTTTCACCAAGAAAACATATTTTTACTTTAGTAACTTTTTGTGGTCGGGCATTTCTCCTATTGTTTTTCGTTTTATCAAAAGTAGCTTTATACAAGAGAAGGGCGCCTTTCTGTAAGTAAAAAATCATAAATAAGGCAAACAGCTTCTCTTTGAATGGAATCAAGAATTCTGGAGACGCCATTTTCCAGATATGAGCACAATATACCAAAGAAGGTCGAATATGGTAGGAATACATTAAAAGTAAAAGAAATTGGCTTGGAAGAGAAATCCAAGCTTTTTTGAAGCTAGTGTGGCTATGAGTACAATGTGTCTATACCAGTTAAATTTATTCTCAATTGTGATATCCACAACATTGAAAGCCTCTTTGCTCTACTCTTTACAATAAATTGTTATAAATTGGGTGAACCAAATTGATGCATATGTACGCGTTAAAAGTTCCTAACCTACGAAATATTTTTTTCTGTTGATAGGTAAGGCATGGCAGCACCACAATAGAAAGACGACCGCGCATAAATATCTTTAAAACGGTGTTTAGAAGTTCTGAGCATGTAACAGTGATGACAGATTTTGCAGTTTTCTTAGTATACCTAATTTTTTTGGTGTTTAACGTAAAATGTACATACACTGGTATCTGTTTTTTTATAAAAAGGAAATAGCAGGAATATATTGTGTTTTTTTAAGAATATAGAAACAGAAACATGTTAAAAATAATATTTTTGACTTATTGTATTTAATAGATATTAAAAAAAATAACTTGATACAAAAAGAAAATTAAACGTACATAATTGCTAGACAACTGCTTTACCCTGACCTTAAAATAAAATCCGCTTTAAAATTGCGTTGGAATAAATTTATTATGTATTTAAATACCATATAATATATTGTTTCCATGACCGTTAAAAAAATGCTGTTTTATTAATCGTTAACATGCAGCTAAAGTACTCCATTCTAGAACACTACATTCAGTGTTAAAAAAGTAACTTTTTTAACACTTTAAAGCTTTTTTCACACTTTAGTGTTTTGTTTCAACGCCTACTATAATAAACTTAAATATCAATTTATGCAATGTAAAAGTAAACACGACATCAACTGAACCAAACGGTCAAGTTACCTTTGATATCGTCATTATTTCTTTTAGCTTATGTGTCACTAGTTTTAAAATTTGACAGTTTGCAAATAAATTTAATAGAAATTATTAAAAATTACTAGTAATAATGAATTTGGATGACTAAGAAATTGAAAAGGAGTTTATACTGTTTTAGTATTATTTCTACAAAAAGTAAGTACACACAATTTTAAAATGAAATAAAAATGCTTAGTTATGAAGAGGAAAATTGTCTCTTAAAAAATAAGAAGGCTATGAGTTTTTGTTGCAATATAATGGCTGTGCTGCAAAAAAATTAAAATGAATCAGTTTAGATAAATAAAACATGTATAAAATGATATTTTAGGAAATTCTTATACAGTCGTGAAAAATATATAGTATGTAACATATGCATAAAGTGTCTTTTTTACTCATGGGATTCATTGTCAAACTTCTCATTCGTAAAAAAGTATCACTTTATGCACTGTTACATAAATTACTATTCTATTACTATCTTTTGTTTTAAGCATGCATTCGTTTTTTATTGCAATATTTTATTAATATATAATTTATTTTTTTATACATTTAGTTGACACATACGTATACTATTTAATCATTAATAAAGAAAATTAAATAATATAAAAATAAATTTAAAAAAAAGTTTTAGGTTTAAATCAAATATAACCCTAACTAGGTTCTAAAAAATATAGGGTGACCCTAAAAGTTGCGAAAGAAAATGATGCCCCAAATTTCTAAGGCTAAAGTATGACGATCCAACTGTATTTGCCTTTGTGGGTATGCATGATTTCGGAAATACAAGGCGTTAAAAAAATATTCTGGTTTTTCTAACCTATTTTGTTAATAATAAGTTTATTGTTACAATATTGTGTATATACAAATTATATTTATATTTATATGGTTGCACATTTAAAATTTAGCAATTACTTGTTTTTTCTTGTACCATTTAGAATAATTTTTATTCTGTAGTGTACATTTGTAGATAAAATAAATAAACAATATCCGGCTAGAAGGGGTTTTGAGACATGCGAGATATTCTGCTAAAGATTTTATTGTAAATATTTAGCACATAAGTTGATTTAAAATTATTACATGTTACATTAAAATAAACAGCATAAATTGCATATTGATGCTCTGAGGTGCAATTTTAGTCAGCAAAATGAGCGTCAGTCGCCGCTCCTGCGGTGGAGTCAACGGTGGCAGCATATGAAAGTCGTTAAAAAAAGATGACAGAAAGTAATTTTAATACCTTGCTTCATCACCTAAATTTTAAACTCTCTACATTTAAACTCACAAGTCCAGCATCTTTGACCAAATATTAAACACCATAACCACTTATCTAATTGTTACTAGCTTTTAGAATTTGTTTTCAATAGAATCTAACAATTCTAATTGTTAATTTTGGGCCGCTCACAAAATTTTCTCTGATCCTTGAACAAGTCTTCATTTAATACATAACCCCTTTATTCTGTAGATGGCGCTTAAGAGCAGCCAAACCAAAAAAATAAGAAAGAAGACAACTAATTATTTAAACTGACCAATGTTGACCATTTTGTGAACAATTTCATTCTTTTAATTAAGCCACGGAAGGGTACAGGAATAAAACCAGATATGTCACTTTGTTTGCAAATTAAGAAATTCCATTTTTATTATTTAAAACTTAATATTTACATTTCTGCAAAATTTAACGCATATCTTCTACACAAATATACTTTTATAATAATTTGTAAACACGGCTATAGGTATTTGGTTAAACAAAGACATAGCTGGTTCTTTCGTTGTACGACCTTGATATCACTGGTTTCTTTCCTCTACATTAAAATGTTAACACGTGTTTATACTGGACTACGCTGCTTTATTTCCAGTTTTATTGGCCAAAAAGTTGCTTATTGATGTAAAGACTCCTATAATATTCTTGGCTTAATTTTTAATAAAAAGTGACATGTCTGGTTTTTTCCCTGTACCCTTCGTATGATTAATTTGAGGCGCTAAATGTTTTATTATGACATTAATATTTTAAACCCGCTGATAAAAGTTGGTGTATGGATGACCCAGTTCGTCACATTTGATGACCAATTTAGAAGCTGTTTTTCAAGCCTCAAATTATACATTGTGAGCCGCTAAATAGGGAACTAATATTCCTAAAAACTAGCCCTGTCTCCCCGTGGCGCAGTGGACAGAGCTTTGATCTTCGAAGCCAGAGGTCGCCGGTTTGATTCCCAGCGGGGAGACATATTTAGGTAGTAGTTATTTAAAAATAACGACCGTGGTGGCACTACCGCGTTGTCTAAAAGGTGCTGTGAAATGCATAACTGCATGTTTCAGTGCTTAGACCCCGTTGACGGAACAGGGGGACCGATGGGTTAAATATCTAATAACCCGACATCCACAGTACACTGGTATTTAGGCATATGCCTTCGTGAGATGTCAAAAGATAAAAAAAAAATTAGCATTATTGGCTGTAGATAAATGCGCCCATCGTCATAAAGTACTATATTTTCAGTATTTTTGTTTTCTTTATAAACGAACCTACACACCTTAAATTTATTCGTTTTTTACGAAATACCTAATAAAAAATATCTTGAATTTCATGATTTAAAGAAGTAATCCTTGATTTTTAAATTAACCTAAGAACTTAGCCAATTCAAGGATTACTTGGTACTTATCAAATGCATCAACTGTTTACTTATATGGGCAAAGTAAAGTAAGAGTGTTTTTTTTTTGTAAACTGCTTTAGTTTTGGTCAGGTTTTTTGAAAAAGTTAATTTAACCATATCTATGTCTCAAAATAATATACAAAATTTTGTCTTAATTTTTGAAATATGTACATTATATCCCAATTTTTTAAAGAATGGATGATTAAAGTTGCTAATCGTATAAATATTACTCGTAATGTATTGCAAACCTTTAAATGCAACCTAACATTATTGATAATAATAGTGAAAGGTAAATACGATGACGCAAACTATTGCTAACACTACTTCCTTATGATTATTTCAGCCTCTAATTACTTTGTCGCTATAAACTCGCCGCGAAGTCTACATTTCGCATTGTTTATATATTTTTTGCCTTATTTTAATTTTATTTTATGTAAATTTATTCATGGTTTGTAAGACTAGGAATTTTAAATACCAAAACGCGCTTTTATTTTAAAACAACGAGAAAAAAGGAAGCAAATGAAAGCCACACAAGAAAAACGACAAATGTCTAAAAATAAGAAATGTTTAAAGAAGTGTTTTTAACATTAAATATTGGGCACTGGCAAAACTGGCGGATTAGTTCAATTATAAGAAGAAAACCGAGGTCCGGCGGTTTTTATATTTAAGTATATGAAAACCGATAAAAATGTTAATTAATTTGTTATTACCGGCGGTTTTTCCTTATTTTGTCGGTTTTAAAATATATAAGTATAATACCTAATAGTTATTTTATATTTTAAGACTTAAATTGATGTGTTTAATTTTAAAATTGAATATCACAGAGTGGATCACGATGTAGTTTTTATTAACTAAAAGGAAAAGGTAGCCCTCAGCTCACAATTTGTTTATATTTAACAGCAAAATCTAAGTTTTTATTTTTTATATATTTTACCCCGCCCTGCACCCCTATTTACTTCACGGTTCCGCAAGTTTGTTAACTTATTAATGATTAAAAAACTAAATATTTTTGAACAGCGTCCCTGTGTGAACAAACTTGAGAAACTGAGGGTTGAATGAGGATGCTGGTGGTGAGGTAAAAAGCTAAAACTCAGATTTTGCTGTAAAATATAAATAAATTATGAACTTGTTGTTATTATTTTGTCATAAAGTCTATATCATGGCACACTTCGCAATTATCAATAAAAAATATTAATTTAGGCTCTCAAAATATAAAATACTATTAGGTATTATATATTTTTAATAAGCTCTAATTCTCTATTAGTTAATGAACAAAAGATATACAGGGTGTTTTAAAAGAAAAATCTGCAACAACCAATATACAAAAAGGGTCCAAAAATGAAAAGAAAAAAATTTTGCTTTGTATATCAAAAATAAAAAAGCCATAAAACATAATTAATAGCCATCTTTCGTTTTATTAAAAAGAAGCAACAGTTTGCAAAAACCGCAAGTGTCTATCTCTAATAATAACCAAGATACTTTGCAATTCCAACAAAATCCGGACACCCTGTACATTTAAATATAAAAGAAGATTATTGTGTACAATTTTTGTTAAAAAAAATCCAAAAAATAAGTGTTAATTATTTAGAAGCGTCTTCAAAAAAGGTGAATTGCTGTGCTTATCATATTCATAATTAATCAAAAAAAAAAAAAAAAGAAAATGAGTTCGTTTGTAAGATACTAATAATTTTTTTCAGATAACGTTTAAAGGAGTTTTTAAAATTTTAATTTGTTACTTTTTCGGAACACCTTTAAAAACCCGAGTAAAAAAATGACCTTTCTTATTCATTGGTTTAATTAGAAATATTATTAAAAACTCTTCGCTCTACCTCGTAACTTATATAAAGAAACAGTGGTAAAAATTTCAAACAGATAAATGCAGTACTTTTAAAGTTATAATGAGCACTCACTTTAAAAATGTAAGTTGTGTTGTGGAAAAACGCTTTAAGGTTCTAGCAAAGACAATTGTAGTTTCACTATAGACACCCAGAACAATGCCAAATTTTTGGTCATCAGCTTGGACGCTCGCTTCGTGGAATTTATGAAGCGGGTATCCATCGAGTACACACGTAAACAGTGCGTATAATTTGCCGCTTTATAAATTCAGCCAAGCCAGCGTCCAAAACTACAATTATCTTTGGTTCTAGGCACTAAAAATTTGAAAATGAAACGCTCATTCGGGTAAGGCCTCAGACACGATACTAAGCGTTAGCGTCAGCGGCCAGCGTTGAGCGGGAAATGTGAGAACGCTGTCTTTGATCTTTATGCGAGAATAAAAGAACTTGTTAATTTAAATAAGCCGCTCAACGCCGACGCTCACGCTTAGTATCGTGTCTGAGAACCAATGGATGAGGCGTGGTTACTTAAACCGCTGTATTTTCGTTAATTTTTCTCCAATGCATCTAAAATTTTTAAACAATACTCATGAAACGTTCATCTTTTTTGTAATCATTTTTATAAATTTACCAAATTGTATGCGTAACCAAAAAATTATCTACGATTTACTGTTTTTTTTGTTTTTGTTTATCAAACTTTGTCTTAGTTGAAGGTCAAATTCGTTGGGGATTCAATATAATCCCACTTTTTCCTAGCATTAAGTTTAATAAAAAAGATAGAAGGAAAAATTGCAATTAATTTGTAGATAAGTAGAGTAGTGACCTAACGTGAACGTGATTGTGTCATGGAAATGTGTACTTTATCAATTTATTACAACTACTGCTATTAGTGTAATTATTGAGGACTGATGATTATTTTATTTCGTGAGTAATATCCTTATAAACCTATAATAAAAATGTTTTTTTCAATACTTTGTGAATTGATTTATTTCATTGTTTATTTAAAGTTTAAAAATAATAAATATGTATCCTTTTAGTAGGGGAGCCCACGATGCTAACTGGGCATTTACTCGAGCGTTATAGAGAGCTATTGGGTTGCAAGTGGTTGCAAAGCTTAGATGATAAAAGACAAAAATGTTATATAATATATACCTTTTCATCGGGGCGGAAAGCGGCTGAAGATTTTTAAATATGTCAAAAAATACTGTTATTATTTCAGCTTGTGGAAATCATTTAGATCGTATCGGATTATATATCTTTTTATTTTCCTTGAATATTTTCTTTAAATGAAAATACTTAAGCTAGAAAATGCCAACTGACGTTTTTTTTACAACTTGTAGCCCTTTGCTTTCTTTACATTACTTTTAAATTGTCAGATTAGTAGAATATACCCCATCTTAATCTGACGCGCTCTAGAATTTCTGATGGATATATTTTTATTTCTTACGATCGGTCCTGTTATTCGAGGCTTATATTTGGTCAATTTGGGCACAAGGTATCCTTTGATATATTAATCTGCTGCGCTGTAGTAAATCCCGAAATACCTCTTTTGGGCTCCCCACCATTTGAGGAACCATGCCTATAGGGTGGAATAGAATATTGCTAAGAAAACTTTGGGGCAGATTTTTTACCTGGATAATATGAAAGAATGGCTACATAAAAATGGGTCTGGAAATCTTATTTTTTATGTGTCTAAACCATTCTATCTTAAATAGTTTATTTTAAATTTGCAGAGGGACATAGCCAAGTTTTATTATGTTGTAACCAAGGAAAATAAACTTTAAAAATAATAATAAACGTAATATTATTGTTTACGAGAAAGACATTTTACTCGAATAGTTAGATTTAATACCAAGGTTAATATATGTATATTTATTTGTAGTTAAATTTAAATGTAGGAATGCTCAATACATTTTAGCAAAGGAGGTAATGTATTTACCATATCTACCAAATAATGCAAAATTAAAATGTGCGTGAAAATAACTTAGCAGTTAGCACTAATTTTTTTTAATAACTAAACTTGGCACTTATAGGCTATTAGGTACTTACTTGGCAAATCGAGACCACCTTCTTAATGGCTTCGGCCCTTGTCTAAATGCTTCTTCGGCAGTATCTGCAAACCCTAAACTAGGTATTTTTGATCTAGCACAAACTTTTAGTGAAGCTCGTACCTAAAAAGTAAACTCTTGTTACACAATGTTTGTTGTACGTTAGTTTTCTATTTCTATTTTTTATTATTTTTTAAATGTTTATCTATAAAATTAGTTAATATTTGTTCTAAAATTTTTGTTGTAAAATAAAAAATGGTGAATAATAATTTAGAACAAAGTTGATTTTTGTGGTAAATTTATGCATCCACGGTTCCCCAATAAAAGCGCCTTTTCCTCTTCCCCTTTTATGAAACATACATTTTTATTTTTATTTTTGACTTTTGCGTCTAATTTTAACAATGCTTTAATTATAACGTTATATACAAAATAGCGTCAGCTTTTTTACTCATTATAGGAACTTTTTAATTATGAATATTTTATTACTTGTGTAACGTCTGTGGTGACATTACCGTGTTATCTAAATCATGCAATCTATTGCAATATCTGCATAATAATATTCGGTAGGTATATAAACAACCATAACGAAACTGCGGACATATCCCAGCAAACTTTATTGGCCGGCAATGTACATTTTTCATATTGGCATTTATGTAAAGCATTGGCAATTGGTGGCAATATTATGCCAACATCTAATACGCATTAATAAGTCAACCCTAAATAAACATTCAATTGCCAATAAATTTTACATGCAGGCGAATTGCCGGCAAGCATACAAAAATGGCGGCATACCAATCCTGATTAAATAAAGCATGCCTTTTTGTTGCAGGCAAATAAATATTGGATTTTTGAAGAAAAGAAAAGAGTTTTTTTAATAGACATAATTAAGTGTATTAGCTACCTAGTTGTGCGTGTTATGTGACTAATTGGTGATGGCTAGACGAGAAGGCGAGTTATTCAGGTAGACTGTTGGGAGCTGTAAAAATGTTGTTTAAAACCTTTTAAGTTTGTATTTACTTAAAAAAAATATAGGAAACTAGGGAGTTGCCTTATGAAAAGTTTTAAGGACGTGTTAATAAAAAATATTATATATATTTAATAGTTTTTTTGTCATTTAACTCCTTTAAAATATTTCTCCCTATGTTTTGGATCTAAAAATTGAGTGTGGTTTATTGTTACTATATAAAAAAAATCTATTTTTTTTCCGATTATAAAATTCTAAATATGTTATTTAACTTTTGGGACATTCAACTTATAAAACTTGCAATACTTATTTAATAATAAATGCCATTATCCTAAACGCATTTTTTCATCATAACTTATTAATGATGGTTGCCATCACAGTATCTCCAACATGTGGCCCAATAACGGCCAATTGCCCACTTTCGTGTCTTTTTGTTATCTTTTTGCCAATAACTTATTATTAATGGATGCCATCATTCTAAACGCATTTTTTTGGCATAACTTATTAATGACGGATGCCATTACATTATCTGCAACACGTGGCCCAATAACGGCCAATTGCCCACTTTCGTCTCTTTTTGATATCTTTTTGCCAATGCCCTGCCATTAAAGAGTGTTGGTAATGCCAGTAAATTGTATGTACTTGGCTGGCAAAAAATGTTATATGGGATGAGTTAAACCTTTCATTCGCTAGACTAAAAATAACTTTTAACTATAACCAAGAAGGATGAAAAAAAACGTCCTGTATAAAAGTGACATACAAAAACTCAAAAAACATGAGGAGGTAAACTTTTTTTTGCGATATCTTTAAGAGTTTTGGAAATATGGCCATTTAAATCTGGATTTAATTTCCATTACATTACAGTCTCAATTTAGTGTCGGTAGGTAAGTATAATGGAATTTATATCTTCTATTTTTCCGCAGCTTTTAGAGACATCCTGTATGATTTTAGGTAGCCTTTAATCAAAATCATCAGGCTATCAAACATAAAACATCAGGTTTGCCCCAGGTACAATTTGTCTTAAAACGAAGGTCATCATCAAACAAGTTTATTTGCCAAAAGAATGAACTTGAATTTACAGTGAAGAACCACTTTTTATTCTTAATATTTTCGGCACGCATTGGGTTTTTTACCTTCCCATTCATTTCTTATCATACCACTTTACAAACATGTCTCTAACCAGACTAGTGGTTGAATGGTTGTCAGTGGCGTATCATTTGATTAAAACTAGGATGTGATGCGGTGATAATGTATCACCAAAAAGAAATCAAAAATAATTTAAAAAGTACTTGTTTAATGCAGTGTGTTTCGACATTAAGGCTATATATCTTTAAGATATTTAAATCCAAAGTTTATTGTAAACGATTTTTTTTGTCAAACAAGTTTGTTACATATCAAAATTTGATCGTATGCGGCATAAAAATTGTTTGGCAAATTGGTTGAAAATTTGAAATAATAACTTTTTTGACAAGCATATTCAGAAGGTGTAAAGGTCTGACCACGCATATCCGAAACAAACCCTCAGCTGTGCGTCTTGCTGGTAAAATGTAGGGGAATGCGGTGCAAAAGTATTTGTATTTAATGAAATTGCAGTAATATAAGACTATTATACTACGCTTTAAATAACACCTGTTCGTAAAAGAAGCCTTCACAAATAAGGTAACACAGTTTTACCCATACTACATTCAAACTTTGGATAAAAAGAAAAAGATAAGTAGGAAAATTTGTTTTATTTTAATAAGGAGATCTACATACATAAAACGATAGACTCAGCTTAAAAAAAAGCTTTTTAAAGTTTTGAGGGCATGAGAAAAGCTAGGATTTTTTTCGAATTAATCTGCCTCACTTTCTTCTATCATTGTAAATCAAGGCTCGGTGTGGCCTTGATGCAGTTATGTGTGACAAGACCTTAAGACGGTGAACGGTTAAGGCCAGTCGCCAACATCCTTCGTTTTAATCGGACGATCGGGCAAGAATCTCGGATACTATTATCTCAAGGTCTACTGATCATAGGTTTTGACTGATCCTATTTGAGATTGAACGTGACGTCAAATATATGAAAAATTAGTTTGCTAACTTTCTGATAATGCTGTCAGATTGTCCAATAAAAGTAGGATGTGTGCCGGTCTTTGCAAAAATGTACGTATTGAATCTTTCTATTCAACTTCACCATTAAAGAGCATAATTAAAATGTGTGCTTATTTTATTAACACCTTTTACGCCACTGGTTAAAGGTGTTTAAAATGGAAGGGACTCGGGTAATCCCCATCTAGAACCCATTTATTTTTAGTGCATTATGTATTACGACAAAAATAAATTTACGATTTTTTTACTTTTCTCATTTGAATACCACTAACTTATTTTTTAATGTGTATTTACGTATAAACAATAAGTTCTTTTCATGCGTCTTTTTAGCAAACTTGCTAAGAAATAAATTAATTACCTATCAAAACTGAAAAATTATGAAAAATAAATAATTTTGATAAAGAGCCCTCTAGAGGCCCACAATCAACATAAATGTTTAGTAAAATTCTGAGGCACAACCAACTTATGCATAGTCCTCATGTAATTAAATTATTGCGGAAACACGGAGTTCACGAGATCATGTCAGATCACGGCAGACCAATGCTATTTTGATATTACTGTCACGTGATTCTGGATCTACGTATTTTCGCAATAATGAAGATTTGACATAAGTTTATACTTAAAATATGAGTCATATTAGTTTTTGCTTACAAGCAAATTAAAAAAAAAAAACAAGCAATAAAAAATTTAACTGTTAACGGTTGTAACTTAAAAAGCAATGATATTTGGAAATAAAAATTACATAAAGCTCTATGTGTATTATTTCATCATGTAGAGTCACTGCTTTAGGTTTAAGTGTCGATTTTTTAATCAACCTGTATAACTATTACTTATTAAAAACTTTTTTTTAAAAGGTAAAAATTTTTGATATTTCATAAATCTGTCAGGAGGACCAATGATCAAATTTAGGCTATTGACCGAAATTTCTACGGATTTAACCGCAGTAGTAATTGGTGATAGCTTTGATGTAAATTATACGAATTAAAAGTTAATTCCAAACCTTTTCAAATACTTGATGTTAATAAATATCACTATCTGGTTTTCAATTAGAGAGATCTAAATTTTTTAGAGTTTCACATCATCAGTATTGAAGCTTTGCATGTTTAGCATTTCTTTCCAGTATTAAATGTCACAATTTCTTTGGATATAACTAGTTTTGAATTTTAGAAAAGGTCATTTATTGTAAGATTTAAATTTAAAAACTGACGATACTTGCGGCAGATGTACCAAGTATAAAAGTAAAATATTTCTTTGTTTGTGCAAAATTTAAATAACCAGATACACATGCTTTTGCACATAGTTCTTAATTTATTTTGATCATATGTCCTGGCTAGAAGAGCTATAAGAAGTATTTTTAGGCAGGTGTCTATGTTATCTTTACCATTGATAAATATTTGTAGAGTGGCAGAGCTAATTAATATAAGTAGGTACCAAAATTAAAAATTCGATAAATTAAAGAAATAAGCAAAGAATGTAATGCTGGATATATTCTCCCGGACATGGTCTCAATTTTGGACTTTGTTTGCAATCGCTAGGATGAAATCGGCACTGGGATCTCATAGTGGGATATTGGCACTGCCACATAGAATATGTTAATGAACAAAACACAACAATTTCTTTTTCGCACTTAGATCATTTAGCTGTGCTACCCTTTAATTACGCAGCCCCATTAAAAAATTACGGTGGGGTCGAGGGTGTTTTATGAAGCCAAAGCCGGATTTGTGCTCGACAAGTCCACGGCTAACTAAAGTTTTCCGATCGGAAAAATAACCCTTTAAGGGTCGGATAATCGAGTTTCAGACATAGCAATCACAACAGTAATACTTTTATGTACATTTAAATTCTGGAACTTTTGGCCTGTTGATGTTATCAGTTTGAGACCGGGAAAACGACCCTCTAGGGGCTGAAAAATCGTGTTTCAAAAGTAGCAATCAAAACATTGGGATTTTTATGTACTTTTTAATTCTGTAGCTTAGATTGTGCTCTACAGGTTTATGTCTAAGTGCCCTTAAGGGGTAATTTTCCCGGTCCCAAACTGGGAATTTTAACGGGTCACAAACTTTTCGCGCATAGTTTAAGGCCCGGAATTTAAAAGTACATAAAAATATCCCTGTTGTGATATCTACGTCTGAAACACAATTTTCCGGTCTCCAAGAGGTCATTTTCCCGATCTCAAACAAAAAATTTTAACGGACGAAAAACTTTTCTCTCATAGTTTAAGGCCCAGAATTTTAAAGCACATGAAAATATCACTGCTGTGATTGCTACGTCTGAAACACAATTTTCCAGTCCCTAAGAGGTCATTATCCCGATCTCAAACAAAAAATTTGAACAGACAAAAAACTTTTCGCGCATAGTGTAAGATCCAGAACAGAAGGCAGTAAGAATTATAGTGGGTCAACTAACAGGTCATTGCAGACTGAAAAAACCCTGGAAATAATAGGCCTGGCAGAAGAAACCGCAGAACACATATAGTGCTACTGCGAAGCCCTTTGTCATCTGCGGTTTGCAAGGCTGGGTAAGAAAAATCCTAAAGCAGCAACATTTAGCAAGAAGCCAGTTTCAAGCTTGTGGAGTCTGATTGAAAAGACCGGCTTGGATAGTATGCTCTAACATAGGGATGAAGGATACACAATAAACCTGAGCAGGTTGCAGTGTTAGAGGATTCTGGATTCTTCAAGCAAATCTTAGGTCCATAATTAAAAGGTACATGAAAATATTACTGCTGTGCTACGTCTGAAACACGATTTTCTGTCCCCTAAGAGATTTTTTCCGATCCCAAACAAAAAATTTTAGTTAGCCGTATACCTGTCAAGCACAAATCTTACTTTGGATTCAGAATGCACCCTCAACCCCGCCTTATCCCGGAAATCGTATTTCAGGGCCTATTGAGGCCATTTTTGGCCCGTGGGGCTAATTTAAGACGTGCGGGGCCATTTCTTAACACAGGATCGGATTCAACGTCGAAAAATTCAGGGGAATACATAATATGTCTGACTCTTGTGTATGAACTTTTATTTTTGTTGTGGGGCTGTGTTATTACTACAAAGTACATAAGAGTATAATGAAAGCCTGTGTGACAAAACTTTCAAATGTAACATTTTTATTTAAAATAAAAACTAGGAATTTTAAGATGCTAACTAAATACAAGATCTTATTTATTGCATTTCTATTTACCTAATGTAAATAATATAAGCCGTGGCAGAATAATTGTCACAAAAAAACATATTTTACAATTCATTACCCAAGTAAACAAATTACTGATGTACAGGTATACACCTGTGCGTTAATACTGTCGACAATGTCACCAATAGCAGTAGTAATTTATTAGTAACGGTTTAATGATTTCATAAATTACCAGTTGCTATTTTTTATGCATTTAGAATTTTAGAAAACATTACAAATAGTTGCATTATTTATAAGTACACAGGGTTACAACTGTTGAATTAACTACAATTTTGAATACTGCAAACCAGAGTTGGGTTGAATTCGATTACTCAGTAGTCTGAATGGTATTCAGAATACATTTTGCCCGTATTCGAATAGTATTTAAATACATTTGTGTGCTTGGTATTCGGTATATGTCAGAATACTTTTTTGGTTAGTATTCGGGATTCTGTATTCGAATACTTTTAAGTATTCGACGAATACTTTTTTGAGTATTTGAATATCGGCTTTCCGAGAATATGAAAATCGGAATGTATAAGCAGTATTTGAATATCTGTCACGAGTAGAGTACCGAAAGGGAACAAAAAGGAGGTGAAGACCTTCTTTTTTTTGCTCTTTAAATTTTTAATCATCGCTCTTTTTCTTTTTCCAGTATTCGAATCTTTTTTTCCAGTATTCGAATACCGATTCCGAGTATTCGAATACGTTTTTTTCCGGTATTCGTATTAGTGATCGAATACCGATTTTCACTATTTGACCTAACTCTGCTGCAAACCTTAAAAGCAACCTACACCTTTAGGACACTTGAGAGTACACATGTTGATTAAAGCCTCGTTTTCACGATGATAGTTTTCGCGATAGTTGCTATCATTAAATTCTTGCCTAGCGTCACGTCTCCGTTCCGTCTGGCGTGTTACAGACGTGTTTTCATATAACATTAACGCGCTGATGTCCCGCTGCTGTTACGACGCGCTCGCTGTTTGCCGTAAGCTTAATTTTAAAAAAATAATCTTCATCTTTCATCACCTTGACCTTTAGAGTTGTAATTGAAATGTCAAAAATACAAACCTTGGTCATAAATTATCGCTCCAATTTTTATAAAAATGTACAGGGTGTAATGTAATTGATGGCTTCCTTAGCTTATTTAAAGAAGAAAAGTTTATATGAGCGTATGTCCTAAACGTCTTAACTTTTGAGATACAGGGTGTTAAGACTTTCAAAAAACCAAAAATTTCGAACACATTTATTTTAGCAAAAACTGTTATACTGGATATAAACCTTATTTAAATAAGAATTTAATATATTTGTTACATAATTGCTAATTAAAAATTATAAAACCTAATTTTTAACACGCTTTTATTAACTTGGGTTGTAACTATCTATCTATCAATCTGGCTATCTATGTAACGGAATCTTTGAGCCTAATTTTAACCAACTTCCAGCTATTCGATTTCTTTGAAACTTTGCACACTTATTAATGACCCATGACAATGCAATAATCTGCAAAAAGTATCCCGTTATCTTGTTTTTAATCGCCAGGAAAAAAAATCCATTATATTATAAAAACAACACCTGGGTTGCCATCTGTTGGCAATATTTCAAACTTTGCCACTCAATGGAGAAGAAATTTTTAGTGGGTTGCCATCTGTTGGCAACATTCCAAACTTTGACTGGGTTGCCATCTGTTGGCAACATTTCAAACTTTGCTACTAAATGGAGAAGAAATTTTTTAGTGGGTTGCAATCTGTTGGAAACATTACAAACTTTGCTACTCTTGTTCACTAAAAATTTTTTCGCCATTTTGTCAAGAGTAGCAGAAACTAAAAAATGAAAAATAATTAATAGTTTAAAAAACTAAAAAACACGCTTTTATATGCAACCGAACTAAAAATTAGAAAATAATTTTTCATTAAAAAAATATTGTCATTTCATAGTAAAAAGCGTGGGGTGTTTAATATATTAAATGTTATAATTATTATATTTGCCACTATCTATGATGGAAAAGTTATGAAAAATAGTAAAATGCACCCCACGCTTTTTACTATGAAATGACAATATTTTTTTAATGAAAAATTATTTTCTAATTTTTAGTTCGGTTGCATATAAAAGCGTGTTTTTAGTTTTTAAACTATTAATTATTAAAGAAAAGATCCCGCAATGCTTCTTTTATGATCTAAAAGTATGCAATTAAGTAATTAATTTTTTTCTCCTAAACTAAAAAAGAAAAAAATTAATAGACATAAAAGCAGTATTTTTATTTGCTTAATCTTAAGAAAGCACGCAAATTTTATACATATTTACACGATCAGTGGCGTACCGTTTTTTGTTGGAAATATTCGTTCAGTTGCCTTTCGAGACGCCACTGGACTTAATAAATGTAATTAAGTTAGTGATAAATTACTCCCTTAATGTCACTAATAATATTGCCAAATTAAAACAAAATTGGTTAAAGAATAGTTAGGGATTAAAAAAAGTTTTTTTTGAAATTTTAACACCCCGTATCTTAAAAGTTAGGAGGTTTAGAACATATGTTTATATGAACTTTTCTTTTCAAAATAAGGAAAAAACTATACCCTGTGTTTTTAGCAGTCAATTAAATTACACCCATATAGAACGGTTCAGAAGTAGAAGGGGGACGGGGACAAATTTTAGGACCTTCCTGTATAAAAATATACTTTTTAGATGCTTATTTCTGAAAAAAAATGGTTTTTACCTATTTATGATTGGATCAGATAGTACTTTATCAGAGTTTAGTGCGCAGAATAATATAATTAGAGTAAAAGTAGATTGTAAGAAATTCCTTTTCAGCCTTAATTATGTTTTGATTGCGATTATTTTGTAACCATTTAATAAGATTCGTTTACCAGTTTTTTAAAGGTGATGAAATTCAGTATGATGCAAAATTTCAATTCATAACAGAACTAAATTATTACAACAATATTAAAAGTAAGTCGAATGGTATATTAGTTTTAAGTTAAAAAAAAGTACTTTAAAAATTTAAGAGAAACATTAGACAAGATGATTACGTTTTCATTTCTATCTAGTTTTTATTTAATGGTTTAAATACGCAACAATTCATAAAAGAAAGTATTAAATTAGAAGCCTATGTAGATTAGGGTGTCCGTTATTTCCCAAATTGTTTTTTTAGCGTTGGTCCCCTAAACTTTAAGTTTATAGCCTAAAAATATCCAATGTAAAATGCTCTTAATTCCTGAATTAAACCGTGCCGAAATCATGTTGCTTTTCCCATTTAAATAACATGGGATTTCTGGACTTTTTCCATTTTTTTCTCAGACAAAAATAGATGAAAAGATCTACTCATCACATATTCTGATGGAAAATTCAACGTTACACAAAAAAGTTTTCTTAAAAATTTTCGATTTAGTCACTCCTTTAAGAGTTATTTACCATCAAACTTTGAGGTAAGATTGAGTTGTGGTCATCCTCGGGAATTTAATAGTAAGCCGGCGTTTTTAAATAAAACACTCGGTATATTACATCACCATTAAATACATATTTTGAAGAGCTTTAGAAATCACCACGTTTAATATATATATATATATATATATATATATATATATATATATATATATATATATATATATATATATATATATATATATATATATATATATATATATATATATATAATATATATAGTGCTATAAGCACTAAGTTTAGTGTCGAAGATAAAATTGACACCTATCTATACTATTTTTTAGATTTGGATAGCCATATTTTAAAAACTATAGGAGATATAAAATATGGTATTTTCTTAAAGCTCTTTAAACTATATTTTTATTGGTGATGTAATATATCGAGTCTTTTATTTAAAATTGCCTGTTTACTATTAAATTCCCGAGGATGACCAAAACCTAATCTTAACTCAAAGTGTAATGGTAAATAAATAACTCTTAAAAGAGTTACTTAATCAAAAATAAAAAAATTGTAGAGCGTTAAATTTCCCATCAAAACATGCAATAAGAAGATTTTTTCATCTATTTTTGTTTGAAAAAAAATAAAACGAAAAAGTTCAAAAATCCCATGTTATTTAACTGGGAAAAGCAACATGCGGTTTAAATCGGGAATTAAGAGCATTTTGACATTGGATATTTTTTAGGCTAAAAACTAAAAGTTTAGTAGAAAAAAAATCGATTTGGGAAATAAAGGACACCCTAATGTAGATCTTAACAAAAATAATTAAATTTGGAACATTTGAACTCAGAATCTATTGCATCAGTGTCTAGCCCAATATTAGGAAGGCGATCCCTAACATAAAAAATGTCAGTATTTTGTTATCAAATATAGTAATACATTACTTGGTTGCGTTATTTTTTGCAGATTAAAACTTAGTTGATTTAGCGACAAATCCATTAACTGATGCAAACTTACATTGTTTAAAAACATAGTTAAAAAATAACGGTTGTGATTTTTAATATTAACATTAAAAATTCAATTAGAACATTATAATTTCCTTTTTTAGTAAATAATATAGGTTGGGGTTCTAAACACAAGCAATTTTAATATTCTAAATAGAAATATAGGGCGATACAAAAATCTATCACAAAACTTGAGGTGGTGATTTTACATAATAAAATAATGGTACAGCCTTATAGACATGTTTTCCAAAATGTCAATAGTTTTCAAATTATAATCCCTTAGAGGTAATTTTTTAATACTTATTTTTAAATTGAAAACAGATATGGCTCAATTTGAAACATAGACAAAGTCGATTGCGCTGGCGGCTGATAGAATTGGCGATAAATAAAATTATGGTTTTGGTTTTCTGAAGTTATCTCAATTCGTTTCCAAGATATTAACAAATTAAGGGTAGATTTCAGAGGTTTTGATGGACTACAACATATTGCAGTTTCATGAAAATCAGCGGGGATAGCTTTCTTGTAAGTAGTTTTTAGCAATTTTTTTAAATAGCGATGCAAAGGCCTTAAAAATGTTCTATGTTTTGAAAAATTAAGTCGTACATGTATTTTCCTACTTAAATAGCACTAGCTACCAGGTAATACTAAAGCTGTCAGTTGAAGAGGAAACATATTAGCCTTTTTAACTATTTAATTATTAAACCCAATAATACCTAAAAATGGCTTTTCAGTAGCTATTTCATACAATATATACATATAATATTGAATATAACATATTAAAAAGATATAAATGAAGCTGTACCATTATTTTATCATGTAGAATTACGGCTTTGAGTTTCGTGATCAATTTTTGAATCATCGTGTAGGGTAGATGTACCATTTATTGCCACTGCACCGTTTGTGGCCACTTTGGGATTTATAAGTAATTTGTTTCCTACTATATTATTTTCATTTAAAGTTCCAAAATTGCTTAAAGTTGCCAGAAACGGTACATCTGCCCTATAATATAATATTACACTGAAGTCAAATTTTCTGGCTAAACGCATTCGTCGGAGTGGTTCAAACCGTATTTGAACTTGATAATATAAATATTAAAATCAAAAAAATGTAGGTTTTCAAACCGTTGCGTCACAGCCCAATAAGCTTTAAAATTATGACTATGATTTTTATTTTTTAGGGTTAATATGTACTTAAGTTTACACCAGATATAATTTTTTTCACTTGCCTTTTACATTCCTGTTAAAAGTTTATGATAATGACTGAAACAAAGTTTTTATTAAGTTCAATGCATACGCCTGCCCGACAAGGATAACTATATTGTTTTTAATCCGTTGTCCGAGATGTATTCAAACACGGTTAAATACGTGACGTATATGACGTCACTGTTTAGCAAGAAAATGTAATGTTTTTAAAATGTTTTGAACCATATTAACAACAAAAAATGGCTTAACTCTTATCTAATAATGACGTTCTTGCAGAGAGCTCAATTTTGTTTCGTTTACTAAATAGAATAAAAAATTTATATCTGATACAATATGGTTTGTATGAAAATCAGCAAATATTTTTATTAAGGCAAAGTTTCCGTCTTTTCCCCTGTTAACATTGTAACTTATAAAAGGTAAATTCTCTTTAAAATATTACGTAATAATATAAAGGACTTTACCTTGTTTATCGCACTATTGATGAGGATGTAAATTTTAAAAAAATAGCATTTAAAGCTAAATAAGCATTTTTCTGACGTAAGTATACTCAGCATACAAAAACCGTTATTTATTACATCAGAATTATTATTATTATTTTTAATATACAGAAAAAAATATTTTAAAAATAGTAGTGCTTGGGCCAGTAATGTTATGGACTTCATGATAAAAACCCTTTTAAAACGTTTTTAGAGGGGTTCCTTTTGACTAATCTACCACGAATATATATATATTATATATTATACCGGCGCTTTAACCCAGCCTGCCATCGTCAAATGTATGGGGTGTCGGACTGCATGATATTTATTTTTTTGTTTGTAAAATTACACATTGGGTCATTGGTTATTTAAAGCCACAGTCATATGTGTGAAATGTCCTATTGGAAAGTAATATTAGATTAATGTAAATGTATTTTTACACAGTAAAATTTAATTTTGGCATTTTAAACATTTTTTGTGTAAATATACCATTACAAAGAAGTAAAATTTCGTTGTAAATATACACAATTTTTTCAGTGCATTAATAAAAATTTGTGTGAAATTACACACTGGGTCATTGGTTATATAACCACAGTCATAATATGTGTACAATTTCCTATTTGAAGTAATATTACATTAATGTAAATGTAATTTTGGCATTTTAAACATTATTTGTGTAAAAATACCATCACAAAGGAGTAAAATTCTTTTGTAAATATACATTTTTTTCCAGTGTGGGTGAACGCGGGTTTCGTGACTGTAACCTTTACGATTTTTGGCACAATGTTTAAAAATGGATGTAAAACGTTGTGGTAAACTTGTTCGACAAAAAAAATGACGCGTTCGCCTAGTCCGAAACCCGATACATTAGACAATGACAGGCTGGGATTAAAGCGCCAGTACCATATATGGCGGTATGAATATTTGTGGTAGACTCGTCAAATAGAACCCCCCTAAAAGGGTAAAAGAGTTGTTATTATGAAGTCAAGTTAAGTTGCAATGCTTTATTTCTAAAAGGCCTCTTGGTATTATACCAAAAGACAATTTTAAAATATTTAAAAGTAGTAAAATGTATTGATTCTTTTCATGTTCTAAAAGAAAAAATGCTTTAGAAATTACGATTTACTTACCAAAATGTGAATCGTATGTGTACATAAAATACCAATAATAATTGTTCCAAAAAGTCCTACTAATAATCCAGCACTTTTAAATGCTCTTGGAATTGCCAAGATGCCAGTTCCAAGTGAACTTTTAAGTAAATGAATTAGTGCACCTGAAAAACTAAAAGAAAAAGAAATGTAGCATTGGTTAAATAACAAAAGTAAATTGCCAGTGTAAATCATAGGTATGGCATTCTATGGCATGGATATTTTAGGCATGGTATAAATATTTTACCAAAATTACTATAAAACAAAAGTATTTTGATGTTAGCCACTGTTAACTGAGTAATATTAACTTTTTGTTATGCCTCAAAAAATAATATTGCACATACTTAAATCTTCTTAAATTCGTGTCAGGCCAACAGGATCAATAGGATATTGTTTAACAATCCAGTCAAAATATTTGAATTAAATTACTGCAACCTAAACGGCATAAGGATGTTCATACCCTAAACATAGGAACTGATAACTGTAGATCTTGTAAAGCACGCCAACATCAAAAAACTTTTTAAAGTGTTTTTACTTTAGCATTGCTCCTAAATAGGAATGCATGTGACTATAATAAACATGTCTGATCTAACAGAATAAACGGTTGATAACTAAAAATAACAAATTAAAAAAAGTCAAAGTAAATACAACTAAGTTGGTATAAATAAACCATGAAATTTTAGCTTTTAGAAGCTGTACATTGAAAAAAGTTTTCGTATTTTGTGTATCGCCAGCTAAGCAAAAAGATCTGTTGGTAGGTATTTTAGGAATGTGCAGAAAACGGACATCCGTACTTTTATACCATTAAATTTCATTTCAAACATTGCTTTAAATCTTGAGAGCTAAAAAAAGGTCATACTACAATATCAACGTATAGTTACTGTACTAAATGAGGACCTTTTTACGCAAGGGCCCTAAACTAGGGCCTGTGCACACCTAACTTTGGACCTAGTACTCCACTGTTTGGATACCTCTGTATAAACTCGTTAAAAAATATTCAAGCCAATAATGTTTTATTTTGTTAGTTATAATTCCTGCCATCAATTTGAAAAGTATCATCTTTGTTACCTCTTAGGCTATAACCAATTACACAAAATACAGGGTTGTGAATTCGACTTATTCCCTAAAAGTGGAGATACTACAGGTCATTTGTCATAAATTGTTTTCTATCAACTGGGGCTTGGCACTATCCGGTTTCCGAGATCTCGAAACTCTTAATTTTTTAAAAAATGTATGCCCAATGTTTTATAAAGAAATAAAAATTTGGATATTTCTTTTTCTAAAAACTGGAAAACTGACAATCATCCAAAATAAAAATGCTGTCCCAAAATTTCTAGAGTCTTAAGGATCGTTGGTGGAGATAATTTCTTTTCTTTTCGATTCTGGGACCCCATTTTAATTTCAAATGTTGGCAAGTTCCACACCTTTTAAAAAAGCAATAACAATTTTTGTTATAAATATTTTAGTGGGCAAAAAAATTAATTTAAAAACTCGGAAATCCCCCACTGCTGACCCCACAGCTGATTGGGAACAATCTATGACAATCTGTAGTACTACCACTTTAAAGAAATAGGTCATATTTCCAGTGACCCTATATTTAAGTGTTGACGAGACGTTTGCAATTACAGTTTTATATCATGACCTAAAAAATTATGACCAATTTTACTGCCCCTAAAACTATTACTAAAATATACTTTTTAATTGAATTAAATGGGACAAGCTTAACGGTCATTATTTTATTAAACTAAATTTAAAACAATGAGAAATTACATGCGGTAGAGCAAACAGGACAATCATAAATCAAATTTGAAGATAGGAGCGCAAATTTTTATAACTTCCTCAATAAGCAAAAAAATTTCCATCCGTTATCTTATATTATAATTATTTTGTTTCTTTTACCTATTTTTAAAAAGTTTCCACAGATACTAAAACCAATTGTAAAGATTCTATAAAAAGCTTGATATTTTATTTTTGAAAGGAATTTAATATAACTTAATAAATAATTTACTTTAATTTTTAAATGTCAACAAAAATGTATACAAATTTAATTAAACTTAAAGTAAAGATCAAATTTTTTGCTAATATTTTTGGCTGTATTCCTAATGGTATTAATTATATTTGACTTATTTAAACAAATTTTCTGTCCCAAAATTAAATATTTGCAGTTGTTAATAAACAAATGATTTCAAACAAATAATTTAACCTTGATTAAGACCTTAGAATAGGGCTGGATAACCGTGTCTTCTCATAGACTACGTTTATATCGAAAAGTTGAAGCTGGCTTGAAAACAAAGGGGCTTTGAAGCGATTTCCAGTCTACGTGTTTATTTCGGTGGCTTGACAATCGATTGAAAATCGAGGTCAAGCACATTTCAGGCCGTCGTTGTACGCATGCGGCGGTTTTGCATCCAACTTCACAGTAGACATCAAACCTTACTTTATGTGAGGGTGTTTTAAAGTTTTTTACCTGTTTTTAATTTATATTTTTTAAAAAAATGTCAATTTTATCATATACGAAATTGACACTCGATGACGTTCGAGGAAGCATTCATCTGAAGTTAGCAGTTATTAAGCTTGCTCGAATCGTTTATATCGTGTTTAATCGGCTTCAGTGACGTCAACCCTACTTATTTCTCAGGCTTTGACATTGACGATTTAAGTCAGTTTAAAGCGCGTTTATATTGCTTTTAAGCCACCTTTAAAAGCCGCTTAACTCAAGCTAGCTTCAACTATTCGATATAAACGTAGTGATGCAACGCCCGTCGCACTGAAGCCGCTTGGCTTATTTTGCGCCCTGTCTTTATACGTCTGGGTGATGTCAGCCAGACGGGACCTACAGATTAACGTGGGTTCCGAACTACGGCCCTATGCGCGACAACTTATGTCCGCGTCCCCACCCAGGGGAACGTAACGAATCTACTAACTGAGTGGGGTCCGCATGTCTACGGTTGCGCAGGACATGTCAAAGTGTGTTCCGGCGCCCTGGTCCTTTGATGGCCTTCAGCGTCGATACATTTTGCACTTTGTCCGTCTGTTGTAGCTAACCACTAAATTTCTCGACCAACTTATAAATAGGTACTTGGCCTCAGCAGGATTCGAACACCTTACACCTTACGTCAGTTGTGCGCCCAACGACCTAGCGCTTTACACACCAGGTCATTACCGGACTTAACTTAATTTACTTGAACTAATAATTATATAAATAAGATAAACAATAAACTCAAGAAAACGAAATAATAAAAAAACGTGTGTCCACGGATGGACTTAATTATACCTCTAATTCTTTTTATTTTTTATATAGTTATTCTTCATAAAAAAAATGTCTTTGTCTAAAGTGCTAAGGGGTAAAAAGGTATATTAAAAATATGCCCTATGATATACAAGGTGGTTTAAAATCGCGAAAATTAAATTTTGAAAAATGGAAAAATTGGGAAACATTTTTGAAGCTACCTAATAAAACGTCCTTAATTTTTTTCTATAACGTTTACTGAATTAAAATGAAAATTAGGTGTTATCAATGCGGACGGGCGTAAACGACCGAGCAGCAACCATCCGAGTTATGGAATGAAGGGTGTGTGAATGAGAAGGAGTAGGGGTTAGGGCACAATAAGCCTTAAGGCTGCAGTGCACCACCTATGGAGGGCGACAGTCGAAATCTGGGTGGGATGACCTCAAAGGGTGGTAAAACAAACAAACAAACAAACAAACAAAATCATAAGGTGATTTTTTTAACGCTTATATTTTAAAATATAATTTTTTCCACTGAAAGGTAATTTTTTTTTATATTCCTTTTAACGTTAAACCAAATTTTTCTTAAAAACCATAACCAGTAGCGTAACCAGGTGTAGGCGGTGTAGGCGGTATAGGCGGTATAGGCAGTGTAGGCGGTCGCCTACGGCATACAGCAGGGGTTCCTCGCGGCAAGGTGTAAGTAAGGAATGTGATATAGGAAAAATACCGACATGAAAAATGCGGACGGTCTTGGAGGCCCAAAATTGTAAATTGGGGGCCCTGCAAAACATGTAGAACGTGTTAAAAAAGTAAAAAAATGGGGGAGGACCTAATCATTTTTGTCTATGAAAGAGGCCTCGGGGACACGACTTCGCCCACGTCTAATTTTGGTCACGCAACGCCACTGAACATAACCACTAGAAAAAAGTTTATTATACACTTTTTTATGCTATTTTAATTAGGTAGTTTCAAAAATATATCTTTTTTATTCTAAAGTATTCTTTTCCGATTTTGAACCACCCTGCATATTTTACGGCGATTTTTATTATAGACTTTGTCATTTATAATGTTTAACGAATATTTTTGTGGCGACCTGGTATACAGGGTGATCAAACTTAAGTCAGCACTAAAGCTAACTTCTTTATTTTTAAAGATACAAAGTGAGTTATGTTTAAATAATTGCTAATAAACGTGCTGCCAACAGAAAAACAATGAAACATCGAGTTTTTAATTTAATGCAAGAAAATTACTTTTTAAGTAAAATTCTATATTATATCACCATCTAAAAGATCTATCAAAGAGCTTTAAAAAAGTTCACACGTGATATATCCAATTTTTAATAGTTTCGAAATATAGCCTTCCTCAGGAATTTATTAGTCAATTTGCATTTTTAAATAAAAACACCCTGTATATTGGATCACCGTTAAATAGATATTTTAAACAACTTTAAGAAAAATATCACATATTTGATATATCTATTATAGTTTTGGAAATATGGCCACCCAAATCTAAAACAAATGCTGGTATAATGACAATTTAATTTACGACAATAAACTTAGTGCTTATGTCTTAAAGCTGAAGATATTACGTAAATTAAACATCATTTTCAGATTTGGTTGTCCATATTTCCAAAACTATAAAAGATAGACATATCAAATGTTGTATTTTCCTAAAGGTTTAATATCTATTTAATGTATGTATCTATTCTCGAAAGCTTTCAAAAATCGCTATATTTCTGAAACTAATGAAGATTGGATATGTATCACATGTGAACTCTTTTTATAGCTAATCAATAATTTTTTTGAATTTTGATATTATAGGGAGTTTTATTTAAAAACAGTACATTTTTGCATTAAATAAATTGTAAAACATTTCTTTTATTCACCGGTTTTATATCTCCAATAATATAGAAGTTAGCATTAGTGCCGAATTAAGTTTGATCACCCTGTATATTAGTTATAATAATAGTTAGCATGTACTTACCTATTTGAGTGTTCAAGATCTCTATGTTCATATGGATTGTAGATTTTTTCTGGGTCTTTTTCATTAAATTTTTCGGTACCATTTTCAATCGGAACTTTTATTTGGTCATTATTGGCTAAAGTAGCTCTACAAAAGAAATGTATATTTTTATGGAAATATTGAAAAGTAAAGTCAACTTATGGTTAACATATTATAATGATATTATACAGGGTGTCCCGTAATTAATTGGACATAGGTTAATGTAGGATACCTGACATGAAAATAAAGCGTTTGAGCTTAATATCGCTTAGCAAAATGTTATTGGTTTTCGTTCTACAGGGTGTTAAAACTAATTTTTACCAAACATTTAGTGAAATATCTCGGAATCCACTTAACAGATTAAAGTGAAATTTGGTGTACTCTTACTATTTGGGATGACAAACACGAATATGATATCTATTTTGCCATTACCACTAGATGGCGCCACATACAATAACATTGATTGATTAAAATAGTCATAACTTTTTTGACCTCCTGTATGCACATTTGCGAGTGGAAATAATAAAACAGCATTTAATTTTGGTCAAAAAAGGTATACTACTTTGATCTTCAAAAAGTAGACCGTTTTCGAAATAAACAGATTTTTTTATTAAATAACCGTAAGGAATTGTGGCAAAAGATTGTGGAAGGAGTCAATATCCTCAGGGCCCAAAAAGAATTATTATTTGGAGTCAGGCAAAATTTAAATAAAAGAATAAGACAATGTGTCCTAGTGGATGGTGAACATTTTGAACATTTATTTATAATCAATAGCCTTTTCAAACTTTATCGTTGTTAATTAAACTTTAGAGTGTTCGTGCGCAACCTAATAAAAATGTCGTTTATTTCTAAAACGGTCTACTTTTTGGAGATCAAAGAAGAATACCTTTTTGACCAATAATAAATGCTGTTTTATTATTTCTACTCGCAAACGTGCATACAGGGAGGTCAAAAAAGTTATGACTATTTTAATCAATCAATGTTATTGTATGTGGCGCCATCTAGTAGTAATGGCAAAATAGATATCATATTCGTGTTCGTCATCCCAAATAGTAAGAGTACACCAAATTTCACTTTAATCTGTTTAGTGGATTCCGAGATATTTCACTAAATGTTTGGTAAAAAATTAGTTTTAACACCCTGTAGAACGAAAACCAATAATATTTTGCTAAGCGATATTGAGCTCTAAACGCTTTATTTTTATATTAGGTATCCTACATTAACCTATTAATTACGGGACACCCTGTATATTTTAAGCATTTAAATACATTTCCTTAATGGATAATGCATAATGGGCTTAAAACCTCGTATTTTAACAAGTTAACATAATCATTATAATTAACCAACAAACTTAATAAATTAGTAGATAATTTATAACTTATTAAATTTATGTCAGAATACCTGATATGAGTGTTTGTACAAGGTTTCGATATTTTTTTATAGGGAACTCATATTACTGTATGCTTTACACAAAAACTGACCCCCGTTTGCAAAGCTCAAATTGTAATTAAAACTTAGACTAAAAACCAGTTACAAAGATGCCACAAGAGTCATACAAATAAAGACGGCAATCAACTATCGCTGTCTAAACGCGTCGTTTACATCGACAAGCAAGCAACAAAAGGAGAATAATTGAAAGTGAGACAGAAGTGATGATGCCGTGGCATCTTCTCTGCTGGTGAGAACTTTACCGGTGAAAACCGCAATTCGCTATCCTGCTTCGTTTACTCGCTACAGCGTGTTTCCTAATTTTTGCGTTTTCTTTAATTCTTTATAACTTTTTTATTTTGTGAGATTTTTTTACTTCTGTAGAAACATATTAACAGCAACTTTTTATGCAGATATGTTTTTTTCAAGGTAACGCATTTTTGTAAATTTTAAAATTAAACACTCTGTATATTATTTAAGTATTAAAAAGGTATAACACTTTATATATTTCTTTTCAAGCTGTTTTTGAGATATTGTATACTTTGCCATTTACTTACTAATATTGTCTAGAGTAGGCCATAAAAAGTAATAATGTTTAACTTTAAAAACATTTTTTTCTTTTTTTTTTTTATTGACTGCAATGGCAAAAAACATTTTATTAATAATTTAATGCCGCAAATAAGGATAAAAAAATCTAATTTTAGAAGTAAACTTTTTTTTTTTTTTGATGTGTAACTCCAAAAACTTTTTTATCAGATTGTAATAATACGTTATTATTTAATGTAACAAACAATAATTATTTTTACGTTTGCAGGAAAGTAAAAGATGGCTATGGAAAACAAATACAGACTTCCTGATGGAAAAGCTTGCATGTGTTTTTCATGGCCGTCTTTTACCCTACCTGTATACAAAAAAAGTTATAAAAGATTGAAACAAAGTCAAGCTGTAGTGAGTAAACGACGCAAAATAGCCAATTTCGGTTTTCACCAGTACGGCTTGATATGTTGGCCTCGCAAACGGGGGTCAGTTTTTGTGTAAAACATGCAGAAATGTGAGTTACCCAGGATACACAGAAATAAGAAGATATGATCTTGCGCAGGTGGGCGGAGCTTCGCTGTGCTTTTGCTACGTCATGTGGTGACGAATTTAGGTTAAACGTGGTTTAAACGTGCGGATGAAAGTGCGATTTGTTGAGAGATTTGTGTATTTCAAACGGTTTAATCTGGTTTTATAAATATTTTTTCCAAAATGCGTTGATCAGTGGCGATGTGTAATACAAATAATCAAAACAAAAGTTACAAGGACATAATGTTCTTTAGATTTCCAAAAGATGAAAGTCTTCAGAAAATGTGGGTGAACGTTTGCAAACGAAAAGACAATATAAATGTTAAATATGCACGCGTTTGTTCTAAACATTTTCCAGAGGATTCTTATAAAAGAGACTTAAAGGCTTCAACGTATAAAATAGTTTAGTAACGGCATAAAGTTACAACAGTTGGTGCTATCGGTGACTACCACATTCGGTAGCATACAACAACTTTACAATAAGACAAATGGACCCATAATTTAAATGTTCAAGAAATTTGTGTATGGCAACTGCTTTTGCTTCTTAAAAAATAAAGATTCACATTCACTAACCAGAACTAACTTTATTTTTAATAATTCAGCAAAATTTTAAATAAAAAAAAATAATTAAATGAGGATCCGTTATCTGAATGTTTACATAAAATTATCAAAATTTTTATTTAGTATCATATTTTTTTATTAATGTTTTACACATTTTTACGTACACATATATTTAAATAAAAAACGTAAAACCAGGTAAATCACGTAAAAAGGTGTAAAACACGAAAAAAATATGATGCTTAAATAAAAATTAAGTTCATTTTATATTACATTTTAGATATGGGATTCTTATTCAAATCTAAAAACTTTTTTATTTTACGTTTTGGTAAAATATTAAAACGAAAGGCAGCTTTCTTGATCCCTTTTCAAATTTTCGTAGTTTTTGGAGCCTCTCTACAAAGAAAAACAAACTTCTCAATGTGAATCTTTTTTTTTTAAGAAGCAAGAGCAGTTGTATACACGACTTTCTTGAGCATTTAAATTTTTGTTCCATTTGTCCCATTGTAAAGTCCATCCGTGTAGTACGTATGTACTGTAGACTTACAATTTGATTTTATGGTTATTTCCAATGAATTACTATGAAGTAATTGTAGTAGTCATAATGTTATGTGTTTAGTTGATTGTATATATATTTTTTAAATAAAATTATTGAAAGCCTTCTTTAGTGTAACTTTTATTTTTAAGAATTCAAAAATAAAAAATATGGTATATTTTTACAACTCAATAGCAAACAGAATCACTCGTTATAACATATAACATAAAAATTTAAAGAAAAGTTTTTTCTTGCCAATGAACGAGTTTGCATATTTGAATAATATTTCTAGTACTAAACATTTTTTCTTTAAAATATTTTTCAATATTGTCAAAAATAACAGTACTTATCTCGAAGAAAATTCATATTTTTTGAGATACCTCGTATACCACTCAAAAAAATTCATAATTGTTGCTTGCATTTTAGGTTTGCAGAACTTTTTATGGGAATAATTTTTTTCGTAAAATTAATAATAAAAAAGTTGCCCATATGTATGTACACAACTTAGGCGCGGACACACTGTATATTAGAATTATTAATATACTATACTTTCCTTCAGTTTTTTCTCAATATTTATTCATTGTATAATAGTTAATAGACTGATAGTTTGATGAATGTTCCATCCAACAGTCGGTAAACATTTTTCTCCTAAGAATGTAAATATAATTTAACATTCAACAAAAGTTTTATTTTAAACAGAAACGAGAAATTAGAAGTACACATTAACGACTTTAATCTATAAAGAAAAAAGAAATAACTAATCTCTATAATATACCAACTAAAAATAAATTTAACAGTGTTAGAATCCAACATCACCGACGAAAGATATGTATTACTGTTGAGTAAATAAAAATTCGTCACCACATGACGTCACTGCGCGAACCAGACAAATTTAAGCTCGCTATAAATCATATCTTCTTTATCTTTATATCATGTGAGTTACCTATAAAAAGCGTCGAATTTAACCCACGCGGTTCATATCGGATTAAAGAGAGTTAGAAATATTAAATATTTTTTTTTAATTGTAAAGCCATATTTTTATGATTCCTACTAATTTTAAAATTTACTGTAATACCACAAATAAATATACCAACTATGATGTAGTTAAATTCCTAAAGAAATAATAAAGCAGCTATTTAATATAAATGAAACTCATTAGGTAAACTATTAGTTGTTCAATTAATTTAAATATTTAATTTTAAAACTCGCATGAAGTAGAAAATCATTGGAAAAAATAAATAAAAGTGTAATTAAGATTTTTAATTTATGTTAATTATTACTAAAAAGGTCATATATTTAAAAAATATATGAAGTTTACTTACGTTGAACTAAAGTTATCAATTGTAAATGTTGATGGATATTTTTCTTTTTTTTCTGTCATAGTTTTTTCCTGCAAGAAAAAAAATATAAGATAACGGTTTTTAATATTACATTTTTAACCATCAAACTAACCATTATAAAAATACCTGTGATTATTTTAGTATTAGTAGGTAATATCTTAGCAAGAGAGCTTAAGGCTAATTAAATCTTTCTTACTTAAGAATTTTTTAATAAAGCAATTTAGTGAATAATACTCCTTATTCAAAAAATTTTAAAATTAAAATGTATTTTTAGTTTCATAAAGGTTTTATTGCTACCATAACTTATATTAATTTTCAGAAAATTTAAACAATTAGAAACGTTTTTAAACTTTAATTTCATAAAATTATAAGTTTAAAGCTCACTTAGTCCTAACAAACTAATGAAATTTATATGGTAGCACGGGGGAGCGTGGAGTAAGATGATTTCTTCGAGTAAAAATAAATCTTAATTTTGCTCTGTAGCAACAATACTAGTAATAAAATGTTGTGTGATCACAGTCGTACCGAAAGGGTGGATGCAACGGAATCAATTTCCCGCCCCCCTCCAGAAGCCCAAAAAGACCCATTTAATGGGCTGTTCTCTGAAACTGGCACGGTAATTCTGCAGAGAGATATACTTTGTGCATAAGTCTTTGGCTTTGCCCCCTGAAATAATATTTTGGGTACGGCCTGTGTGTGATATCGGAATTGGGTCAAATACTGGAATTCTGTATTCAAATATCGCTGTATTTAAATATCAGTATTCACAAATACTTTTTAAAAACAAAAAAAAGATTTGTAACCCTCAAAAGAATTAAATTTCTTTGTTTTTGCTTTTTTCTTTTAATACAAGATCTGATTAACGTAAACTAAATAGAAAGTAAATATTCGAATACCCAAAAGCTGTATTTGAATAGTGAATACCTGTATTCGAATCCGGTGCGGTCATATCGACTTTCTGAGAGGGGGCCAGCCACAGGCCGAGAAAAAGTGTGTGAGGTGCCAAAAACAAAATCTTGGCCCCCTAGAAAGAAACAAAATTTTCAAATTTTTTAAAGAGCAAAAAAAAGGTCCCTTTACCTATTTTTATTGTTGTTCTTTCATTCTTCACTTTAAAAAGCAAAAAAAGAAGGTCCTTACTTCTCACTTTTCAATTCCATGATCACCCTCACCCCTCGGACCAGCCCTGTGGGGGGCATATCATCATTAAATGCCCAAAATGCCCATATTTGCCATTACATATGTATGAAATACAAAGGATCTGGCATTAAAGGGGGCCATGGCCCCCATGCCCCCCTATGACCGCCCCTGATTCGAATACTTAAAACCTGTATTTGAATACCGTAATTTTAATGCTAGAATTTAAATATATAAAGAAACATGAATTAAAAAGCCAGTATTCAAACATTATAATTTAAAAACGGTATTCACAGTCTAGATCCTGAATACTGACCAAAAAGTAGTCAAACAACGAATACCTAAAACCCAGATGTATTCGAATACCAGCCAAATGCATTCTGAATAGGATTTAGAATACCGAGTATTTAAATCTACTGATCTCTGTAGAAAAATACTTATTATATTTTTAATAAACTATGATGGCAGTATTCACACATACATGAACTTCTTTTAGATATTTGACTCATCATCGAATCCTGCAGAAACTGCATTTTACGGCACCCTAGACTACTAGTGACGCCACTTTTTTACAAATTACTATCAGCTCCCTACTACTCCCATTGCCATTTCGGTAATATAATTTAAAGGAGACCTACAATTTACCATTAATTTTAATCTACAACGAATATTAAAACGTCTTTACTGGTGGTCATCCATCCAGTCACTCACCGTGTCTGGTGTTACTTTGGGTAATCTTCCGGCTAGCAGTGCTTTAGCGCAGCAAAAATAAGACAAAATTAACATTGGCAATGATTGATCCAAACGGACACCATACAAAAAAAAAAACATCTTTTTTGTGTCAAATCCTTTTTATAAATCGTCACAATAAATATATTTTTATATAATCCCAATTTTATGAAACTGGAGATATTATAGAGACTATTTTTGTAAAAATTTTGGGTAAATTAAAGCGACCCATTCTTAATATACTGTTAAAATCTAAATTGACTGTAGACAAAGATACATAAATCAAGTGATCTAACCGCACCAAAAGCTTAAAATTAACCTTTCTTATGAAGTATTATTTTGCTCCAACTTCCCTACTTCCCGACAAACGGTAACATAGGGGCAATGATATTGAATTAAAGCAAAACGCTATAAAAATAGTATTAAGACAACTTGGGAATAAAAATTAATAATTATATATCTTATAAGGATAATTACAATTTAATAAGTTGGGTTTTGTTTTTTAAAGATGCTAAATAAACTAATAGTTCCGGTAATGGGTAAACGGATTATTATCATTACTTACAATACTAAAATAGGTATGCATGTGCGTATATGAAGATAATTTCTTTTTATTTATTTTTTATTTTTCCGATACGTTTATACTTTCTTATAAAAATGTGTTTATTTAAAATAGGCGGTACGTATAAAGGCTGTAAAGGATAAATGGTCATTGTATAAAGGTCTATATTTTTTTAATGTTTATATTTTTTATTTCTTATTAGCTCGTATTACATTTTTATACAAAATATGTTTTTAAATTTTGACCTATAAAGTGGCATTTTCTAAACCGACTTACATCTGCAAACATTTAGGCCGAGTTTATAAGTTAAAATTTGATTTTAGTATTAGTATTAGTATTAGTATTAACCCTAAATAGGTTTAGCCATTTTTTGACATTGTTTAGGTACATTAAAAAAAATGGGTAATGAAAGTTGAATTAAAAAGGAGTGACTGGGTTTAACCTTTTTATGGCACATGCAGGCGAATTGCCGGCAAGCATACAAAAATGGCGGCATACCAATTATGATTAAATAAAGCACGCGTTTTTGTTGCAGGCAAATAAATATTGGGTTTTTGAAGGCAAACCTTCAACGCATATTCATACTTTTTAAACCATATTATTAACATTGGTATTTAACTAACATTAAAGGATTTTTTGATCTGTTTTATTTATAATGGCAGCTAAACAACATTATTTTATGTTTTTTACATAATTTAAAGGAAATGGCCTTTTCATAACATTTTATTGTTAAAACAAAGAGTAAATATGTTAAACTATTATTAATCTTTGGTTAAAAATCATGCAAATAAAAATTAGGTCAAACAAAATGTTTATTATGTATTTTGGAGCGAATCAAAATAAAATGATGGTAAAATTAACTACGTTAATTTCGACCGAAGGTGACCGCTTTGTGCATTTGTTTTCTACGTGGTTTTCTAGCTTTTTAGTTTCTTTTTTGAAGAAAAGAGTTTTTTAATAGACATAATTAAATTTATTCATTACCTAATAAGTGTGTGTTGTGTGATTAATTGGTGATGGCTAGTCGAGAAGGCAAGATATTCAAGTAGACTGTTAGGAGCTGTAAACATTTTGTTTAAAACTTTTTAAAATTTTTAAAGATGTGTTAATAAAAAATATTATATATATTTAATAGTTTTTGACATACCGATAGATGGCGTAATGGACAATAAACTATTGTCTACTACTGCAATATCTTTGCTTTTTATCGTCTAAACCGTACCCATTAGACAAAAATAATTCGAGAGCGGTCTGAGGTAGGTGATCTCACTTAGTTTTGAAAGAAATATCTTCGGCTAGTGTAAAAATCTGCATCTCCAAGTTGGACAGTGTTCCGAGAGATGGTACTTTGCATTGCAAGGAAATTGCATGCAGTAAGGAGTTTTTTCCTATTTTAATTTTTAAATAAAATATCGCATCATTTTAGCTTTTAAAAAAAAGTATATGCGACAATTTTCGTCAATAAGATGTCAGCTTGCTGCTTGGGAGTATCTGCATTTTCCCACTTTCGTGTCCTTTTGCTATATTTTTGCCAATAACTTATTAATGATGGATGCCATCATCTTAAACGCATTTTTTGCCAATAACTTATTAATGACGGATGCCATCACTTTATCTGCAACACGTGGCCTAATAACGGCCAATTGCCCACTTTCGCGTCTTTTTGAAACCTTTTTGCCAATGCCTTGCCATTAAAGAGTGTTGGCAATGCCAGTAAATTAAATGTACAACGCCGGCAAAAATGTAATATGGGTCCTAACTTTTGAGCTACAGGAAGTAAAAGTTTTAAAAAATAGTCGTTTTTATATTATTACTTTAAAACTGTTCGGGTTATTCTCATAAACTTTGGCACGCACCTACTAAGCACCAATAGGATTTTTTAATTAGAAGATTTTTAAATATTTCTATTAGTCGAGTCCGTATGGGATAAAAACTGAATAATAAAAAAATGTTACGCCATTGCTTTTTCCAAAAACAAAAATCATTTTTGAGTCCTCATTAACTTTACAACCAATTTGACCAATAACCATTGGTGATTAGTAGATGCGTCTTAAATTTTATGAAAATATCTCAAACAGTTTTAAAGTTATGAAAACATTTTTTCCTAATATTTTAAGACCCTGTAGCTTAAAAGTAAAGAGGTTTAGGATATATTATTCTATGCAGTACCGTATTATCCATTAAGCAGAGTAAATAGAGTTTATATGAACAGTTTTTTCTAAAATAAGGTAAGGAATCATATCCTTTATTTTTAGCTATTAATTAAATTACTCCCTGTATAGGTACTCTATTTTAATATTATTTTTAAATCATTTCTTCTAACATAATTATAAAACTTTATTAATTAGTATACAAACGGTAATTTGCTTTTCGCAATCGTTGGGCAACGCATAAACACACTCCTTTTCGTTTCCCGCTCTAATATTTAATTGTACTTTTAGATTCATTTTCGCTAAATTATGTGTAATAAATTTAAAAAATATTTTTGTTGTAATACATCGATAGTTTTATGCGACAGATTAAATATTATATAATTTATTAATATTCATTATATATATATATATATATATATATATATATATATATATATATATATATATATATATATATATATATATATATATATATATATATATATATATATATATATATATATATATATTTATATATATATAATTAATTAATATATATATATATTTTTTGTAGTGTATTTTTTTATTTAAGCGCTAATTAAAGTAAATTAAAAATATAAACAAACAAACCTGTCACTTTTTCTTTTGCTAATGGAAAAGTTTAAATCGTGCTTATGAAACAATAAATTAACCCGTCGTATCATCCGCACCGATAATTTTTTAAAACATATAAAATGAAGAACCCACTGACACGATAAAATACATACATAAAATATTGTAAAAGTCGCGATCCAATCGTCAATGTAATGATCGAGACAGGTAAGGCAGTAAAAGTACCCGAAAGGTCGCGGAGTCGGTACCACCACAATTTTAGCAGCACTCGGACATACTAAAGCACCTACCTGTCGCGAGACTGCTTATATTAGCTCATTATGCATAATATTTGGCCTCTAAATCACTAGTTCATAATTTTGTGTTCGGATTTTTCTTTAATGAGTGCGATTTTAAATTTGCGCGGGATCTTACGTTATCAAACAAACAACAAAGTTAGCTACAGTGGTGCACGAGACAGACGAGGCAACCGGATGACATTTTATTACTACACGTCAATGAGGCAACCTCTTATCTCTTCTCATAGACTCACGACAAAATGGTTTATTCATCTAGGCGAAAATGCCCTTTCTATTACATTCAAAAGTAGGCAATTTAAAAAAGAAAAAAATATTTTATTTTGGGGAGGTTTTTATTCTCTTACCGTCAGAAAACAAGCCACTGGGTTCTAAGTTTCGAAGGTAAGAGAGTAAAAATTTTCACAAGGAAAAATTCCTCCTCACTTGTTAGATTGACTACTTTTGAATGTAATACCTAGGAAAAACAAACGGAGACAGGGCCGTATTAACTGTTTGAGGCGCCCTAGGCTAGAATTCCCAAAGCGCCTATTTCCCACCAAAAAAAAAAAAGGTCCTTTCCTCCGTACCGCCTATTTTCAGAGCGCCTATTTTGAGTGCTAGGCGCCTTACTTAACCACAGATATAATTTGATGACCAATAAAAAGGTCATTCCCTTCTTTTCACGCCTATTTCATTCCAAAGCACCTTATTCACAGAGAAAGTAGTCACCAAAAATCCCCACCCGACTTTTTAAAAACTCCCCTGTCTGGCGCCTATTTTTTCATGGCGCCCTGAGGCGTAGCCTAGTCAGCCTAATGGTTAATACGGCACTGAACGGAGACAAATTTTACAGCCATTCCATTCAATGGCGTAGCTAGAGGTGTTGGGGCCAGAGGCGGAAAGTAAAGTCGGGCCCCGTTTTAGTAAATGCTTTTGGGAAAAAAATTTGAAGAGCAAAAACAAAAGAAAAAAATTAAAGTTCTTACCTCCAAAATGGGGCCCTTTCACTGTAGCATCATATACTTTCTTCTAGTCGAAAAGACGGGGCCCTCCCCTTTTGCCCCTTTCCAAAAACCTTAACAACCAAAAAAAAAAGGTCCTTACCTCCACACGGGGGCCTCTCTCACTATAATATATCCGTTCAATGGGCAAGGCCCCCCTTTTCTTCCTTCTTTTCTTCTACAATTATAATTGCTATTACTAACCGCAAAATCAAAAAACTTACCTTTTTTCTAAAAAAAAAAAAAAAAAAACATTTTGGGGGCCGGATCGGACCGCCCCTTTCCTTGCCCCCCTTCTCCCAACTACGCTGGTGTTTCTATTTAAAATATCTTCTCTCCTTATTTAAAAGTAATTGCCTGGTGCCTATTTTTTTCACCGTAAGGGAATAGAAAGCTTCTCAGAGAAATGCTTCTTTTTTTTTAAATTGTCTACTTTTAAATGGCATTGAAAAAAGCAAACCAAATTAGATATCTTACACTATTTTCATTGGAAATTTTTACTGCCCAGTTCGAAAGTAAGAACCCTTGATTCAAGGATCCGTACCAAAACGAAATTCCGCTTTACAGCAAAAGTAAAAGGTTTGAGTCTGGTCAGGTTCCAGTCAACAAGAAGTTTAGAAATTTAGGAAACTCTGGGATTTTTTTAATCTATTGCCCAAATCACATATGACTATAATATTGAAATTTCATTGGGCTTGGAACTGTCACTTATTTGACATGGCTGCCGACAGTCCAATAAAATTTCGATATTTCGGTCACGTGATTCCCGACCTCCGTATTTTTGCAATAATATAACCCACATGAGGACTAGGTGTTAGAATCTAATATGAATTTTATTATTCTAGATGGCGTTACTTGCGGTTTTTCCACAAATTAAATAATTAATAGTTTAAAAAAAACTAAAAAAACACGCTTTTATATGCAACCGAACTAAAAATTAGAAAATAATTTTCATTAAAAAATGTTGTTTTTATAATATAATGGAATTTTTTCCTGGCGATCCAAAAAGATAACGGGATACTGTTTGCAGATTATTGCATTGTCATGTTTCCTTAATACGTGTGCAAAGTTTCAAAGGAATCGAATAGCTGGAAGTTGGTTAAAATTAGGCTCAAAGATTCCGTTACATAGCCAGATAGTTACAACCCAAGTTAATAAAAGCGTGTTAAAAAGACGTATTTTTTTGAGCCACTCTGTGTATATTTTTAGTTAAATATTATTATTTCCTAATATATTTTACTTGACACGTAAAAGCCACCAAATAGCAGAAAAAATGTTCCTGTGGGCCATCATTAATTCACAAAAATATGTTTTTCACATTAAAGTAAAATTTGTTTAAATTTTTGTTTAATGGTGACACGTAGGTCGCATGCGGCCAGTAAAATGCCAGAAAATGCAATCCATGAAGCCTACGAGGCACCGCGAAGTTAGTTGTTATGAGACCACCCTGGCTTCACGCGGCCGGGGAGTCCCAAAAGAGTGTGAAGCTACTTTGGTATCATATGGCACCAAAGTGTTAAAAAAGGTATACTTAGAAAAACTCAATTTGTGCAGCCGTTTTTGAAATAGCTGGATATTAAAAAATCACCTCCTGTACGACCAGGTCTAAACTATACAGGGTATTTCGGATTCTAGCCAGCAAACTTTAAATAAACGTACCTATGTACTAAATAGACTAACTTTTTAGATACATTAAGGTAGTAAAGTTTCTAAAAAGCTTTTCACCACTTGGTTTTTTCAAAGTTAAGACATATTGAACATGGGTTTATTTAAACTTTTCTTCCCAAAATCATCTAAGAATGTTTAGTTTAAAATATTAGCATCTTATAGCCGGCTGTCCATGAGAGCGGTTTTCCGCTCGCGGATGATAATTCAGCGTTGTGATTGGCGGAAAAAGCATTTTAAATTTACACTAACCAATTACAACGCTGAATTTATCATCCGCGAGCGGAAAACCGCTCTCATCGACAGCCGGCTTTATTCTGAAATCTCCTGCGTTTGGGCAATATGTGAAATGGTTTTTTTATGCGAATACTGTGCATGGCTCGAAAAAAAAACACAGGAGACTAGATCTGTTATAATGGAAATCAGAAAAATAAAAATATTTTTAATACATGAAAAACTAGTGGTGTACTATTTTCTTTTCTAAAATATTCAGTTTAAAGAACGCCCGAACTCGAATGACAAATTAAAAAAACTATTTTTAAGTTGTAAAAGTTGTATTAAAATAGTACCAGTTTTTAAAAGATATCAACAGGGGTATCAAACTTAAAAAAAAATACATGTTTTTTATTACCACTTTACCACGCTGCGCTGGTAGTTCAAATCTAGAGCGTATAATATAATAATACGTTTATAGACACTTTTTTGCTTGATTTTTCAAAGGAAAACATCCTTGAATATTGTGACATTATTTATTTAAAAAACACACTGTACATCAGGCTTTTTTTTCTGTAACAACAAACTTTTTACTTTTTCTCGGGTATTTATTTTCGTAGAATATTTTCACTTTTACGGATCTGTAGCAACCCAGGGTTGACAATCAAAGCTAACCTTGCTTTATCGTTGACAGATGAGATGAATGAAATGTTTTTTTACTGATTAAAAAATTAATGGTTTACATGTATTTAAAATTGTTCAACTTGGTACCCCTTAATTTTGGAGTGTTTTAAAACTGTATAAACTTTATTTTTTATCTGTATTAGTAATGACATTTTCAAAAGCCTAATATTTCCAACATTTTCACAGATAGGTTATAATTGGTACACAAAAAAGTTATTAAAGGAAAATGATTCCAAGAAGTAGTTTTTCCCTAAGTAAACTTTTAGTTATTCACTCATCAAAAGCAGTAAAAGGCGGTAAATAGTGTGGTTTAAATTCAAAAACTGTAATCTGATTCTGCTTAATAATTTTAGGTTCATTATATCGTAAAATATGCCAGTTGACTCGATCACAACATGAAAAAGTATTTTATCTGTTTGAACCGAACTTAAAGGGAAATTATGCTAAAAACCGATTTATGTCTAAGGATTCCAAAGCTGTTCCCATTATACCAAAAACCACAGTTGATGAGAGTAAAAATGACAAAAACCTGGCAAAAAAGAAAAGGTGGATGAAGTCTCGCCTGTATCTAAAGATATTGCTTCCGGTTCACAAACTGAAGATATTGCACAAGCGTCAACACAAACAATAATAGAAAAAACCATTAAAGAACAAAGTTTAGAAAATGTTTCTCCACCAGAAAAGCCAAACATAACAGCTAAACTGAAAGAAAAATAATAGCCAGCGTTACTGCAGAAAAAAAGTAGATTTAAAAGATCAGCCTGGTAAGTACCTAATTGGTTTGGTGGTTTTTATGGCACAATCAAACTAGGTACATAAGAAGGTACACTTAAAAATAATTAGTATTTAAAATTATAGTAAGAAATATTTAAAGGGAGATTTAAACCCTGTAAAATGCCAACTGAAATTCTAAAATAAAAATACACATACTTATTTTTAAAAATGAATTTTTGGTTTGTTTTTATACTTTATGTGGTAATAATATCATACCCATGTAACCCATATACCTTTCCATCCTGACTACCACTTAAAAGTAAGTATTTTCATTTTTCTAGTAAAACCCCAACCAAAGAAACGGAAACGATTAGACCTAACAGCACAATCTCTTGAAAGAAATTTTATTACACCTGTAAGAGCTATGTCAGATTTTTTATTAAAACCTTCTGACTTAGAATCGCTTCCGAAGACGAAACGAAGATCTCCATATGAGGCAGAACCTCCAATTACTGTTTATTGGCGAAAAGATGTAGAAGCTAAAGCTTTAGAGGTTTGGAAATCTAAAGAAAACCTACAAAAAGAGCTTATAAAAAGAGATATTGAAAAGAAAAAGTATCAGCAAAGTAAGTTTTAGCTTTTTTATACAATGAAATTGTTGTACTGACTAAATAAAAGGTAATTGTCTAGAAAGTTATGGCAAATCTGATTTTGACAATTATTGTTATTCGGGGTTTCTTGGGGCGCTGTTCACGAATCTGAAAGAATTTTTTTTGGTAACAATTCATTCTCAAGATATCCATCATTAAAGTTGAAATTCACACCAACCTAAAATATAGTGAAAATATTCACTATATTTTCCTTTCTTTTGCACACAATTCTTGGTTTAAAGCTAAAGTGGCCCACCATATTTAATTTTATCCTTTTAAAACTCTGTTTTTATATGAATTTTCCACTTTTTATCAAATAAATTGCAAAAATTCTTTGAAAAACCCTACAACCGTCTATACACTGCTCCAGCACATAGCGCATCCACTATATTCTGGGGCGTTTGAAAATAAATGCAATTTAATGCAAAAAATATGTTAAATACATAAAAATAGGGTTTTAAAGGGTGAAAGTCAAATATTGTGCGCCACTTTAAATTAGAATCAAAAAGTGTGTGCAAAAAGAAGGAAAAATAAAGTGAAAATGAAGTTACTTTGATTCTTAATTTTGATAATGCATATCTCGGAAACAAGACGTTTCTCTCGGACACAAAACGTTACTGAAAAAAAATATTTTTGACAGCACCCCAAAAACCCCTGTCTACCAAATTTCTGTCAAAATCGAAGTGGCCGCAACTTTCTAGACAATTACCAATGAAAAATATCTTATTTTATAAGTGGTATTTTTTCAAGACATAATAAATAAATAAATAAATAATTTATTAACGGACCAGCCATTTTTAACAGATTATAGGAATTACAATAATCAAATAAATAATAACAAATCAGTGATAAGAAGCACAAGTACAATTTAAAATATTAAATTAACAATAAGACCCAACATTTAAAAAAATATATATATAAAAGTACAAAATATAAAAAATATGAAAATATAAAATGGGATCAACAAATATTGACACTGTGCGACTTTCCGCTTAATAGTAGTCAAGCTATCGTGAAAAAAAATATAGTCAGTGAACAAACTGATGAAAGTGAAACTTATATCATACTTTTGAAAATTATGTGGCTAACTTCATTCTGAAATTTATTAATTATTTCAAATGGCATCTATTGGGTGATCAAATGATCATGATCTCTTGCAAGTGATAAACTAATAGAAGTGAAACTGATAATTTTTCAAAAGAATACCACTATTTTTACAATTAATCTATAGTAGGCCACATTTCTACTTGATTCAATGTAAAAAATATTGCACTACAAATTTATTTTTAATACTACTGAAGTATTTTTTATAAGTTGAATTTTCCCTTAATTATTTACCCTAAAAAGTAATAAACTGGTTTTTATTCTGCTTTTTTTTATTAATTTAATTTTTTGACCTTGTTTAATGGATTGCATTAGGTAATAATTTTTAACAAATAAATATTAAAATTAATTTTATTGATCACCTAAAATTTAAAACTTAGAATGGAAATATAGATACCTATAGTTATTATTCTGCTGTAATGGGTGATCTAGAGGGTAAACTGGATTTATATACTTATGTCAATGTAATCAAAATATCTGAACATACTGGGTATTTAAATTTTATTCATAAAATGTTTTATAAGCTTAAGATTTTCTACTATTTTAGACATTTTTACTGTTAAGAGAAGACTTAGGGACTATCGAAGGGAATTAGGAAAATCAGCAGATGTCATTGAAGATGAATCTGGATTGATGGGTAGATCTGGCAGAGTGGTTATTACAGCTGTTATTATGTAAGTTTATTTTAACATTATCTCAAATAAAGCCTTATCCAGTAGTGACAGAAAGTAATTACCAATCCAATTTTTAGGATATAAAATAACGGTTTTTATTTTAGCAATGGGACAAACTGTTTGTTTAAACTTTTCGCTTGGCTCTACACTGGTTCACATAGTATGTTTTCAGAATGCATACATTCCCTAGCCGATACCATTAACCAATTGATTTTAGCTTATGGAATTCACAAATCTATTCAAGTTAGTAATAACCCTAAAGGTCAATGCGCACTATTTGCTCAGGTCTCGGTACGCTCACGGTCCAGTCAAATATTTTATATCCCACGCGATGGTAAAATTTGGGCACGCAAGTTTATTGATGTTTTTAATATGGCTGAAAGTAGAGTAAGGGAAGTTTAAAGTAATTTTTTTCTTTTCAAAATTTGGAGTAACTAAAGGTATTGAAAAGTATCGAAGGGAAAGAAAACAGATAAAGATTTTTTTTGCATTTCAAAAATTTTCAGCCTAAAAAGTATTTCATGGCATGCCAAGGACATCTTTTTACATTCTTGTATAAAAATGGCACATAATTACAAGAAGGTTTGCCACCACTGCTATATGAATGACCTTGGCTGACATTTAGATAGCAGGTAAGGTATTTGACCGGACGTTGAGCGTATCTAGATCTGCCTAGTGTGCATTGACCTTTAGTTGTCATATTTTAATACAAAAAAAAAAAATATGGTCAAAGTTCAAAACCTTTTTAAGGGTTGTAAACTAACTTAATTAAATAAAACAAAAATGCTTTTTAGATAGCAGATTCCTACCACCCTTACGGGTATACAAACATGAAATATGTGGCCTCTTTGATCTCTGAGTAGGAATATTTTGTGTAGGTACTGGTTTATCCTTTTATCATGGTATTTCAGGACTTTTGCACCCAGAACCCATGGAGGATTTTTTTGGGTAAGTTTTTTTAAACAAATTCCTTATTACTTCCTTGTGTTGGAAAGGGACCAGGTCCGGATGGAATTGCACCCTTTTTTTCGTGCAGCGCTGTGCATTGGTACTAGCTGAGCCTTTGCGCCACATATTTCAAAACTCTTTTGACAAGGGTCACTTTCCGTCTTGCTGGAAAGAGTCGACCGTATTTCCAGTATTCAAAACTGGTCTAAAGAATATAATTCAGAACTATCGTGGTATAACCTTATTGTCAATTCTGCCTAAGATATTTGAATCGATCCTAACTGACGAAATATTTGCTTCCTATAAATTCTACATCGTACCTCAACAGCATGGTTTTTACCAGGATCGCTCTACGACGTCGAACTTGGCGGTTTACCAAAATTACATAGTGGAGAGCATTGAGGAGGGTTACCAAGTTGATGCAATATATACTGATGTTTCTAAGGCTTTTGATTCTGTGTCCCACAAACGCCTTCTGAAAAAGTTAAATGCTATTGGAGTCGGTGGACAGTACCTAAGATGGATAGCTTCATATTTGGAAGATAGAGTTCAGCGTGTGCGGCTTGCTGGTGCTGTGTCTAGAAACATTAAGGTTACGTCAGGTGTTCCACAAGGTTCCCACCTGGGGCCAGTCCTTTTCTTGTTATATTTTTAACTCTGTTGCGTCAGCTTTTAAAACGTGTCGATTTCTGCTATATGCTGACGATTTAAAAATATTTCACCGTGTGCGTAATTTGAGTGATTGTAGTGCTGTGCAGAAGGATTTGGATGGACTTGTTCAGTGGTGTAGAAATAATTGTTTGTCTTTAAATATAAATAAATGTAAAGTAATGAGATTTTATAGATGTAAAAGACCCATCGAATTTGACTATAAAATTAACAATAGTGTATTAACAACAGCACCACATATTAACGATTTAGGGGTAATCTTCGACAGGGAGCTTAACTTTAATAAGCACATTGACAGCATTATTTTAAAAGCATATCGAATGTTGGGATTTGTTTGTAGAACATGTAGGTATATCTATGACACTAGGGCAATTTCTTGTTTATATAATAGTCTGGTCCGATCGTTTTTAGAGTACAATAGTATAATATGGTCACCTTCTTATATAAATAATCAACAAAGAATTGAAAATATACAAAATAAATTTGCTAAGTTTTTACTGTACAAGCATAGATTCCCATACAAGGACTTGCCTTATTTAACTAGAATCCAGCTCTTAGGACTGAAGTCATTAAAAAGACGCAGGGAAGATGCAATGGTGATATTCCTATACAAACTATTGAATAATATGCTTGATTGTTGTGATTTAATTAATTCAATTAATTTTCGAATTCCCTCTAGAACCACACGTAGTCAGCAATTGTTTTATGTAAATAGGCACCGGACTAATTATGGACAAAATGTGTTTGTTGATCGTCTGCTAAAGAATTATAATGATAACTATAGCAATATTGATTTATTTTCTTTAAGTTTAAATAGTTTTAAGAAAGCGATAGCTTTAGTATAAAAGTTAATTTTCAGTAATGTGTAGCATCGTCTTTTTTTTTTTTTTTTACAAATTTGTATTGTGGTTGTGTATTTTTTTGTATTGTGTACCATTTGGAGTTTTATACTCTGTAGTGTATAGTTGAATAAATAAATAAATAAATAAATAAATTACTATAGCAGGTGATACTATGGGCTTAATATTAATAAGCCAAATATTTGTATATTACTATAAGACTTATTACAACAAAAGGAATTTAAAAGAAAATAAAGGAAATTGAAGTTATGTTGGGTCTTCTTGTATAATAAAAGTTGTTCAGGGGCTTCTGGTCTAAATTATTTTATAATAATCTTATCATAAAATAAGTTCTTCACGAGGCTGTCAAACATGAACTGACCCCTTGGACGCGCCCCAAAAATGTGGAAAACTTTTGATTATAAACCACTGATAATCTGACTAAAAATGTAAAAAACTTCTTTTTCTTATTACTAAAGGAAATGAGTAATTATTTTATAATAAGTATAATTCATTAATTTATGTCTTCCTAGTATTATTATTAGATTAGGATTATTTAGTTATCTGCTTTTTTAGGCTTATTTTATATTGGGTGGATCACTAGTCTCTGAAGGAGCAACATGGTTGGTTGCCTTTAATTCAATAAGAAAAGGGGCAAGAGAAGTTAACATGTCAGTAAAAGATTATAGTAAGTATACTTCTTTGACTTATACTGCCTAAAACCAATTTGAAGTATTTTTGTCAAAAAAAATTATAATAATAAAAAATTAGTACGTAAGTTTAATTAAAATAACCCCTCCTTTTTTAAGTCTGGTTTAAAAGTACAATTTTAAAAATTGTTTAAATATTCTTTGATTAACATGTTATTTATTTTACAGTATTTCGAGGTCAAGACCCAAGTGTTAATGTAGTACTTTTAGAGGACTTTGCAGCGGTTGTTGGTGTTATTTTAGCAGCTGGTTGCATGGGTATTTCCTCAATGACGAATAGTCCAATTCCAGATGCCTTGGGCTCTTTATTTGTCGGTTGTATTTTGGGCTCAGTAGCATCATTCATTATTTATACAAATGTAGCTGCTTTAGTAGGACGGTATGAGACTTTTTTACCTAGTAAGTTTGGATATAACACCAACCCGTTCTTTTTTTTGTAGATCGATACCAGAAGAAAATCTTGAACGAATTAATACCGAGTTGGAAAGAGATGTTATGATCAGGGCAATTCATGATGTGAAGGGAATTGATATGGGAAATTACTTAGTCAGATACAAAGCTGAATTAGATTTTGATGGTAGAGAATTAACAAGATCATATTTGGATAAACAAGATCTTAACCAACTATTGGAGGTTTGTAATACGAGATGTTTTATTATTTCTAAATCTCAGAAGCAGTTGGACCAAAGTCCACTTTTTAAAATTTTACAGAACAGCGAAAATCTTTAAACCTTAAAATTTCAATGTGAATTAATCACTGATCTGGATGGATGTCCAATTTTATTACCTGCGCGAAACTAAAGTTACTTTTCATGGGCAAAAAAATGTCTTTGTGCGCTTGTGTACCACCCATTCCGGGGGTAGACGCATGGGCGCTAAACAGCTATCCGCATTTTCGGAAAGAATTTATCGACGCCTTTTCTGGGTTTCATGTTCGAAGCATGTTTGAAGTACGGTAGCTAAAGATCATGTACGGAGAGCACGGTGTGCCGGTATTGATTTCTGCCATGGCTTTAAGTTTGCATGTTCGTACACCCTCCGATTTCTTTACTCTCCAAGTTTTTAAAAATCCAATAAATGCTTCTAGGTACTGCGAATCTAAATGTGGGTTATTTATGGAACTTATGCCCCTAAAACTTAGCAAAATAAAATATTTAAAAAAATAACAATGCACATTTCTTAAAAAATGGACTTTTGTCAAATGCTTCTAAGGTACAGATATTATTTTGATTTTTATGATGTAGGTGTTGCCATTCCAATATTTATTTATGTTACAAGTACATATAGTTATAATTTTTTTATGAATAGGAGTTTGACAATCTCGTGATTAAAACAAGACACTTTATACTTTATGCATGTATTGCATACTATATTTTGTCGACCATATAAGATTTATAATTTCTAGATCATCGAACTTTATTATTAATTTTCAATAATTTTTAACAAATAACAAATATTCCTGCAAACCTTTGTGATAGATGAACTAAAAGAAGTAATGGTGGAATTTATGGTTACTTGATCTTTTAGTTTTGTTAATGTCGCGTTTACTGTTACATTGCAAACAATAATATTAGAATACATTTCTGTAGACATTGGAACGAAAAACTAATATAAAGTGTGACAAAAACGTCGAAATATTAAAAAGTTAGTTTTTGACTGTAGGATACTAATATGGAATAGTATACCTTTAGAATAATGATCAAAGACCTGCATTTTTTCAATGGTCTTAAATAAAATATCTCACTCATATAACATACTTTCTTCCAGGACATTAAAAAGTTAGAAAATATTGACCAACTTGAAGAATTTATGTTGAAACATGGTGAAAACATAGTCGATTTAATGGGAGGCGAAATTGATAGGATAGAGATGAAATTAAGGGTTAGTATTTTAATTAGCTTTTGCGATTAATGCGTTTTGTTTAAATATAAAAATGTTTTTCAATACTCTCAATTTCTATTTTTTATTGCTGTTCTGTATGCACCAATAAGACCCATTTTTATTTTTAGAAAAAGCATCCTGAAATTCGGCATTGTGATCTGGAAATACTCTAATAATTTTAATAAAATACATGTAAGTAAATAATCTGTCTATGTACCTTAACAAAGTTTTTAGAGGCAAAAGTCAGTATTTATTATAAGATTTATTTATTTTCTGTGTTGCCTTAAATTTTGTATTGCGACATTTCTTAAGTTTAACAAAAAATTGTTTATTTTTTAAATTTTGTTGTTTTTTTTAATAAAATATTTTTCCCCAACTATTTTTGCGTGTAATTCTTTTCGTGTTACATAACTAAGAACATCCCTTATGTGATTTATAAGGAATAACTTCCAATACAAAAAAATACGCTCTTAATATTTAAAAACCGTTTATTATAAATGATTTAAAATAGAAATTTTATATATTATAATAATAAAGATCTTACAAAATTAAAAGTTTTTTAATAGTCTGAAACAGAGTTGGGTCGTATTTGAATATTGAGTATTCTGAATAGTATTCAGAATACATTTTGCCGGTATTCGAATATATTTGTGTGTTTGGTATTCGGTAGAATACTATTTTGGCTCAGTATTCGGGATTCTTTATTCGAATACCGAAAAGTGGTAAGCAGTATTCGAATACTAAAATTGTCATGATTTGAATAAGTATTCCAATATTCGGTATTCGAATACTTTTTTTCCGGTATTCATATTCGTATTTGAATACCCAATTTCAGTATTCTGCCAAACTGTTTATAAAAATAATATAATATGTTTATGTCTTAACTAAAACAATTATTTGACTTAGTAACATGCAACTGGGCCATAACATCTTCTTCGTTTTTTCAAATTGGTAGGACATGGTCTTCCACCATTTTGTGCAGGTCTCTTAATCATTCTAAAGCGTTCTTCAAAACCAGTTCCACAAGTAACACTGCATCTACTCCATGAACTCCACGGGGTCACCATACAATCAACGGGTTCACCCAGTGATTCCAAATTTGACTGAATCAGATTTGGACTGGTTTGTGGTCGCGATTGAGGTGCTGAAATGAAAGAGCTTTCTCGGGTTGGTACAGGTGTGTTCCCAAGAAGAGCATCTAAAAAATAAAGTATATTTTATATGTAAAAACTTTTTTCATTACAAAGGATTGGAAAAACAGTTCATACCTTTTACTACAGAGCAAGTATCCATACATTCCTGGAAGGTTAAGAAATTGTTTTGGTTTCCTCTACATCCTCCATAAATAAATGGAACACATGTTAGCTTATCAGTATCGAAGTGCCATCTATTGTAATATCCAGGACATGGTCCTTGATCGCTTTTTTGCATACAAATCACTAAAATAATACAGGGTTTTACAGAATGTTCTTATTTAATTACTATACTAGAATATACTGAATATTATGCAGGGTTAATAGAAAGAAACCGGAACGGTGGATTATCTCAGTAGCTGTCAATTATAAATCAACCAAATGTTGTGCGAAAAGGTTGCTGAACATGAAGAAATCAAAAGTTAATTTGCAAAGTTGCCAAGTTTTTTTTTCTAGGTAAGAAAATTTTAAAATTTTAAGCGAAATACCGTAATTTTAATTATTGTAATCAATTGCCTGTATCAACTTTATTGTGACCTGATATTATCGTTTTTTTACTCTTCACTTTCCGAGATATTGCATTATACTCTTTTCCATTCCTTCTACTTGCATTTTAGTAAAAATCTTTGGTTTGTTTGTTTTAATAAACAAAAAGGCGTGTGATTTGTTTTCAATTTGTTGAGAAGGCACGTTATACATTTGTTTGTAATGTCAGGGAGACTTCATAACCATAATAATTACAAATTTTAAAACAATTCAAATAGTATATAATATGTAATATCAGGTCATAATAAAGTTTATATAAGCAATTGATTGCAATAATAAAAATTAGGGTATTCCATTTAAAATTTTAAAATTCCCCAATCTAGAGAAAAAACTATTAACTTGGCAACCCTGCAAATATAATTTGTGAGTTTTATGTTTAGTTAAGCCGGCTGTTCATGAGAGCGGTTTTCCGCTCGCGGATAATAATTCAGCGTTGTGATTGGTTAGTGCAAATTTAAAATGCTTTTCCCGCCAAGCACAACGCTGAATTATCATCCGCGAGCGGAAAACCGTTCTCATGGACAGCCGGTTTTACCCCTTCGCACAAAATTGGGTTTATTTGTATTTGAAGATTGTTGAGATAATCCCCCGTTCCGGTTTTTGTTACTAACCCTGTATATCTAATCTTACATAACCTTATATTTTATTAAAGTAATTCGGTACCTTTAGCTGTGGCCATATCAAAAGTACAATTTGGAGTATCTGTGCAAGGTGTTTGTTGAATTAATTCAACCCTGCTCTGACATTTTTGCTGTAATTCCGGTACCACCAATAGTAACCTCTGACGGAATTTAACACCCTTTCCACAAGATGCGCTACATGGACTCCAATCACTCCATTCTGTAGTAGGACACATTGGATCTTTTACTTCTGGTTGTTGTGCACCACATGGGGCACCCATACATTTTTCTTTTTCAACTAAAATTCAGGTTTGGTAAATATTTTAAATAGTACAAAAAATAGACAATTTGTTCTTGCAAAATTTAGCACGATTAATTTTTTTTCACAAATAGGTGCAGTATGACGTAATGAACCCAAAAATACAATATACTTACAAATATAGCGAACGGAAGTAGTCGCCATTTTGCGAAAAAACGTTTGGTCCTGTATCTCCATAACTGTGCACTTGAGGCTCAAAATTATAAGGATCTTTATTATAAATAATTCAATTTCCTATCATTTTTCTTCAAATTTTTTGTATCACTTACCGTTTACGATTTATACGATTATTATTGTTTGTTTATTGACTTTTTACCCATATTTCTTCTAATAATTGTTTAAATAATAAATTGCTCATAATTAAAGTTTTAAATTTTCTACAGATTTTATTTTTTTTCCCAAAAATTATTATTTTCGAAGTTACAATGCGTTCAATGTTGTACTACCGAGTACAAGGTTAATAGGAACGAGGTATGCATAGCGTAATCCGAGAATAAAAACAATAGTAATACCTGGCCAGATGTTGGATGACGTGTTCAGGGCCATGCAGCTGGCGTTAACCGCTCAGTCAAAGGTTTTTGAAATTACCGCGTAGTAACTTCAAACATATTACTTTTAGTAGAACAAGTTGTAGAAAATTTATGGATTTAAAATTTAATTTATTAACAATTTATTGTTAAAACAATTATTAGAACAGATATCGGTAAAAACGTCCACAAACAAAACAGTAATAATCCTATAAATCGTACACAGCAAGAGATGCAAAAAAAATTAAACAAAAAAGATAAGAAATTTAATTGCGTATAATAAAGGTCCTATAATTGTGGGCTTTAAGTGCACGATGACGGAGATACAGGCCCAAACGGTTTTCGCAAAATGACGACACTTCCGTTCGCCATATTTGTGTTTTTAGGTTCATTACGTCATGCTGCACCTATCTGTACATAACTTCTGCCGAATTATGCATTATAGACAAGAGTAACTTGCCCCTCATTGCCTGTACTAAAACTTTGCACAGAAGACCATTTTTTACCTGTGGTAACATGTGGACATTTTTTCTTCCCATGTTGTCAACAAAGAATCTAGTCCTCATTTTAAAACCTACTCCGCATGTTTCCGAGCATGCTGACCACTGACCCCATGGACTCGTAGAGCAAACGCCGTCTGCTCCAGCATCTAAACCATCGATTGTTATTTCGTCTTCTACAGAATCGTTGTTGTCATTTGGGCCGCTAAGAAATAAATTTACCACAATTTTTTTAATCAATTTGTACAATGGTAAATTACAATATCAATCCATTTTTTTAACGTTAGATTTAGCAGGAAGTTTTCTTTTTGTTTTATTTATTATGTTTTTAAAAACTTACGTGGGGCATTCTGCAACTGTTGCTACACACATCTCTTTGGAAATAAGTTGTCTGTTACATTGAAACATTTGGGCTTTCTGAGGCATTCGGTACTCTCTAGTCCTCATTCTCAAGCCCTTGCCACATGTGACCGAGCACTCACTCCATGCTGAGTATTCTGTTACAGCACATTCAGCTAAAAGTTATTTATTTTTGGGTAATTTTTAAGAACTTAATTTTATTTTGAGAAAGGTGTAAGACTTGCCACCGAAACGTTATATACATTTTAAATTTTAGGTTTTTTGTGGGATTTTTTCTTCATTTTGTTTTAGGCAATATGCTAGTCGTAAGAAATTGCTTTTGATCATTATTTTTTACGATGTGAACGTCTCTGAATCGGGTTGTTTTGCTGTCAATATTTAAAATCGCTTGCTGATTGGCATAGTGGCACAATTCAAAAAAGTAAAATAATGAGAAATGGCTGTTTGAAAAATCAAGATCTGCTCAAAGCCAAACTGGCACTTGTGCTGCCATCGTGGTAACGATAAAGTTGGAGTAGGCCAGTGTTGCATTAAAACTATAGTGAATTTGCAAACTAATGAACGGAAAAAGTCAAAGTTGCATTCAGCAAGCGAAATTATTTTTAATTTTAATACATATTTGCAAAAACTTTTTTAAAGGTATGGAAAGGTGTACTTATATTAAGGTAGTATGATGTATTAAATCCAAGATATTTGCTAAAAATTTACCAAATTGGGTTAACATTACTACAAACAAACTACTTACGCCTGGTTGTATCCTCAGTATTTTCACTGACATCAAGCTGAGCATTAAGAAAACTTTCATCGCATTGCTTGGGTATAAGCTTTTCCCTTTTTAGGTAAAGTTTCGCTAAAGGAACCATTTCTTTTTACTAGGATCGTAAAATGGAGCCCTGGGATCTTCTGGATACGTAGTTGTGATGCGATAAATTCTTTCTCGTGGGTTTGTTTCGGCATTTGGGGACTTAAAGTAATAAATAAGTATTTATAAATTTAGTCATTAACCCATTGATTTTCTCTAAACATAATTTAAAAATAGTTATCAGCAAAGATACATAAAATATTACCATATATGTTACACCGCTATCTGTTCCTGCGTCATACGGAAATAAATCTATGACCATATCCTCAACCCATGTACAATTTTTAAGACACATGTTTAAGCCGTTGACGCCAACTACCCAGTCGGGAGATGGTCCTGTAAATAAAATAAATTAAAATTAGATAGAAAAAATTTATAATTTAAAGGTTTAATTTTTGGAAAAACGCTCAAACAAGTGTTTTTTTTTGGTTGCGATTTTTTTCATGGTAAAGTAATAAGTATAGGGTTTTTGTTTATATTTTGTCACCCACTTTTACCTATAACCAAGGAGGATAGAAAAAACGTCTTGTCCCAGCAAACACTATTTGCCGGCAATGTACATTTTTATATTGGCATTGATGGTAAAGCATTGGCAATTGGTGGCAATAATATGCCAACATCTAACACGCATTAATAAGTCAACCCTAAATAAACACTTAATTGCCAATAAATTTTACAAGCAGGCGAATTGCCGGCAAGCATACAAAAATGGCGGCATACCAATCCTGATTAAATAAAGCATGCCTTTTTGTTGCAGGCTAATAATTATTCGATTTTTGAAGGTAAACCTTCAACCCATATTCATACTTTTCAAACCATATTATTAACATTGGTATTTAACTAATATTAGCTCATTTTTTTATCTATTTTATTTATAATGGCAGCTAAACAACATTATTTTATATTTTTTACCTAATTTAAAGGAAATGGCTTTTTCATAACATTTTCTTGTTAAAAATTAGGTCAAACAAAATGTTTATTAGGTATTTTGGATCGAATAAAAATAAAATGATGGTAAAATTAGCTAGGTTAATTTCGATCAAAGGTGACAAATTCAAATTTCCCGCTTAGCCGAAATACAAGATTTGACGATTTTGACAGATGTAGAAAAACTGCTTTTGTTTAACAGCTTTGTGCATTTATTTTCTACGTGGTTTTCTAGCTTTTTAGTTTCTATTTAAACAAAATTGTTTTTTAATAGACATAATTAAGTGTATTCATTATCTAATAAGTGTGTGTTGTGTGATGAATTGGTGATGGCTAGTCGAGAAGGCAAGATATTCAAGTAGACTGTTAGGAGCTGTAAACATTTTGTTTAAAACCTTTTAAGTTTGTAGTTATTTAAAAAAGAATATGAAATTAGGTAGGGAGTTGCCTTATTAAAAGTTTTAAAGACGTGTTAATTAAAAATATTATATATATATTTAATAGTTTTGACATACCGATAGATGGCGTAATGAACAATAAACTACTACATTTATTCAACATCTTCGCTTTTTATCTCCTAAGCCGTAACCGCATTAGACAAAACTAGTTCGAGAGCGGTCTGCGGTAGGTGATCTCACTTAGCTTTGAAACAAGTATCTTCGGCTAGTGTAAAAATCTGCATCTCCAAGTTGGATAGTGTCCCGAGAGATGCGACCTTGCATTGCATGGAAATTGCATGCAGTAAGGAGTTTTTTCCTATTTCAATTTTCAAATAAAATATCGCACCATTTTAGCTTTCAAAAAAAAGTATATGCGACAATTTTCGTCATCTTAGAGACGCCATTAACAGGACATCTTCTGTCTGTGACTTAGGGAGGTCAATTTAACGTCATTTTGTCGTCATCTTATGACGTCTTTTCTGACCAAACGCGACCAAAAATGACTAAAAAGAGACGTCATTAAGACGTCAGCTTGCTGCTTCGGATTATCTGCAACACGTGGCCCAATAACGGCCAATTGCCCACTTTCGTGTCTTTTTGTTATCTTTTTGCCAATAACTTATTAATGATGGATGCCATCATCCTAAATGCATTTTTTTATCATAACTTATTAATGACGGATGCCATCACATTATCTTCAATACGTGGCCCAATAACGGCCAATTGCCCACTTTCGTGTCTTTTTGATACCTTTTTGCCAATGCCTTTCCATTAAAGAGTGTTGGCAATGCCAGTAAATTAAATGTACATGGCCATTAGTATCTTGCAAGCATTAAAAAAGAAACAAATGAACATGAAAAATAAACGGGTAAACTTACTAAAAAGTTAACCTGTTCATTTTTCTTGAGTTTTTGATATTCATTTGTTTCTTTTGTTATTCTCAAAAGATAATAGATGAAAATGTATGAAAGTTTTATACATGATGTTTTCTATATCTTTCTTGGTTATAGTTAAAATTGAGTGACAAAATATAAATGAAAATCCTGTACAAAGTAGCCTAAAATAAGCGACAATCGTCAACGCCTAAAGCAACAATAAAGCGAGACCTATGCGTCATCCTATTCGGAATATTCTTCGGAATAAACTGTTGGAGTCCAAAAAATTAATTAAGTTGGGATTGTTAAAATAAAATTTAAAAAATGTTTAAACATAAAAAACAATAACAAAGGGCTTACCAAACATAGATGCTACAGAAATCAAATGATGTCTTCTGTCAACTTTAAAGCTGGTGGTTGTATTTGTATTAACATTAGGGTGCCATAAACCTGCTGCCTTGATAATAGTTCTTAAGTATTTGGCTTTTGCTCTTAATTCTATTTCCATCATCCTAACTGAGCCCCATTCAGCCAAGCTTCTAAAACCTAAGATTTTTAAATTAGAAAGTCCCATTATAGTATGTATAATTTAATCATTATTTTACTCAATTGAAAGTAAATTCGCTGGCAAAGTAATATTAAGTAAAGAATATAAATACTGGGTATTTATTTTTTTATAGTTTATGAATATACAAACTTTTACCTTCCGAAGCTATTTGACCTTCTCCCCAGAAACTAAAATTTTTTCATGTGATGCACCTATTACATCAGAAAAATGAGTCAACCATAAGGAAAATGGATAATCCTTTGGATGAGTCTCTTTGGACCAGATACCTTCAAAAACCATCTAAACAAAAGAAAGTTTACAATATAAAAATACTAACAAAATACACCTGACAGTTAAATTGTATATTTTTTTAAAATGTTGTTCCTTTTAATCTAAGATCGGAATAGAAGGCGACCTACCTTTGTTGACCGGATAAAAACTCTTTTGTATTTAATATAGTATTTTAATAAAGGCACAGCTAAAGGGTTGCCTAAAAAATATGGCCGGGGCTATATTTACATTAATAAAATGACCTCAAAATTTTTGACCAACCCTATATAATTTTAATTTTTATAATTTTTTTTCACTCTACATGACAGTACTATTAGTGATATAATAAATTCTTTACTCTTTAGTTTTATAAATAAAGCCTAGGGAAATTGTTAAAATTAAAAGTTTTTAAAAAATCATAACAATTTTTTGGTACATTCTGTATCATTTAAACATATTTTTTTTTATTAAGTCCCTCTATACTCTAGTAGGTAGCAACCTCAAGAAAACAAGAATTTTAGGTTGGCTGATTTTTTGATATGTTGTTTCCCCTCCTCTTTCGGCTGTCTGACTGGCGGTAGCGGTTACGTTGGCGCCCAGCTGTGACCTTGACATTTAGAGCTGTCAATGATATGTCAAAAAAGTAAGACTTTGGTCATATATTGTCGTTCCAAGTTTTATTATAATATACCAGACGGTTCAAAACTCGGTTCAAAAGTTAGAAAGGGGACAACTGTATAATTAGCAAGGGTAAAAGTGTCTGGCAATTTAAAAAAATATATGTTTAGTAAACCTATGTAAAGACAAAAAATCAGCTGACCTAAAATTATGTTTTGAAAACGTTGCCACCTCCCATACTATTAGAATGTATTTAAAAAAAATAGGGGCTGCCATAATACAAGATGTGTCAATAATCGTTTTTATCCAGTAAACAGATGGGTGCAGGTCGCTTCCTATTCGGATCTTAGACTATTTGTTTTTCAGGGTTAGATCTCTGATAAAACAAATTAATTTTTGCACTTCTTTCTTCTTATCAACTTGGAACATAAGAATATTTGGTTGAATCCTAATATTCTGGCATGGGAAAACTGTTGTTTCTCTGTGCTTTTGATTAAACCTATAATAGTTTAGACATACACTATACTTAGCTTCTTCACAGGCACAACAATCATTGTCATCAAATTTGATATCTTTTTCAGTTTGTTCACAGAAAGTTTTGCTAAGTCGTCCATCGTCTGCGTACCAATGCTCTGCGTCTTCCAAAACCATCGCCCTAAAATAAAATTAAAAAAAAAGTGCCCAAGTAAATTTTAGGGAAATGTTTCTGGTAAGGTAAATTACCACGGTTGAAATTACTGAAATAACATTTTAAAGGTCAGATAAAAGAATCGAAGATTGTTTTTATTATATTTTTATTGAATTTGTGTCTCAATGACTTATAGTCCCTGAGCCAGTAATGAAATGGACTTTATGATAAGAACCCTTTTAAAACCTTTTAAGGGAGGTTCTTTTGGCGAGTCTAACACGAACATTCATACCGCCCAATATGGGAGCGGCGCTTTAACCCATCCTGTCAGTGTCAATGTTTTTTGGTGTCGGACTGAGCAAACGCGTCACTTTTTTGTCGGACAAGTTTACCACAATGTTAACATGCAATTTTAAAACATTGTGCCAAAAATCGTAAGGGTCATGAAACCCGCCTCGTCCGATACCCGAAACATGTGTTTGAGCCTTATGGTTTGTTTCATGACTGTAACCCTTACCATTTTTGGCAAAATGTTAAAAAATTGCATGTAAAACATTGTGATGAACTTGTCCGACAAAACAAGGACGCCTTCGCCCAGTCCGACACCCGAAACATCTGACATTGACAGTCTGGGTTAAAGCGCCGCTTCCATATATTATGGCAGTATGAATATTCGTGGTAGACTCGTCAAAAGGAACCCCTCTAAAAAGGTTTTTAAAGTTTTCTTATTATGAAGTCCATTTTATTACTGGCCCAGGGACTATTTATTATATTCAAAAAAATAAAAAAATAATAACATGTTTAATAGGTACCTGAATGTTATACATCCAGAACCAGGTGGAGGTGCTGCCCACATAAAGAAAACCTCTGTTTTTGGCACAGTACTTCTTTCAGAAATTGTATTAACACATTCTTCATTAAAAGTTGTCAAGTTATCCCCATAAAGTTGAAAACTTCCAACGTTTTGTGGAGAAATATTTTCTGGTTCTGTTGCAGATTCCACATTAATTATAAATCGTTGAAAACGCTGAATTTTTTGAAATGATGATGATGATCCCATAAGGTACACTGAAATAGTTTATTTATAGCAAAGTTGTGATTAAGGTACCCAATTGGTTCTATTAAAAATATTATTACTTTTTGATGATTTGCTTCTCGTTACCATAATGCCACATACAGAGTGTCCAAAAGTCTGGAAACGCTCAAATATCTTAAATAGTTTTGAACCAAATTGGACCTCTGATTCGTACTCCAAGGTCAAGCAATACTTTGATATTAGTGTTAGTATCGGCGATATTGCCAGATCTTTAGAAATCAAATTAAAGGTTTTTAAATTTAAATGAGATACCTTTTTTTATTTTATTATTGAATTCCCGCTGTCTTTAACTGTACAATAGTCCAATTCCAATTTTTCTCTTTAAGTATTATTAGCAAAAAAATGTTTAATTTAGTAAAACTACTAGGTGAAAAGTGTGTGTGTAGGAATTACCTTCCGTTTATACTCCGCGACTTTTAAACTGGTGCCTCATCAGTTTTGACATAAGGAATGCCTAGTTCAAGTTTTAAATATAAAAATGAAAATGCTCCGTTTAAATAAAAATGTACATTTAGTGTAGGATTTGTCTGTATATAATCGTGTATTGAAATTAAAATGTTTTCAATAATTAGTATTATTAATTATTTTATCTAGAAATACGATTTATATCATAACTCTTAGGCAACCAATTTTCAAGATGTAAACGTTAATACCTACGCACTTTACACCTATTAGCCCAAGAGCCTGTTAGCGGTAGACATGCGATATTTTGTAAAAGCTGAAAATTTACCAGCGCTTGCTTTCAAAATAGGTAAAAGCAATGGTAGACTATGAAATTTGACTCATAGTGGCTTTGGCAGGTACCAGGTACCAAAGGTCAATGAACTAAAACCTAACTTTCGTAATTTTGTAAATAAATGTTCCCAATGACATTTTGCTTGAAAACAAAAAATAAAGGTACTTAGTTTACTCTTGGAGAAAAATCATGTTTTTTAAGTTTTTGCGAACCCTGTATACATAATCAACATTTCCTCTTCGTGAATCATATTTTTTTAAAAGTAAAAATTTTTATAAAGAATTACTTTTTTCGAAAAATTAAATTTTTGGTCCATTTGTCCCCTTGTAAACCCCATCCGTGGGCAGTCTGTATATAAACACGAGAGTTTGCCCACATATTTTGGGACACCCTGTATCAGAGGCGCACTTACAACTTTGCCGCCTGTTGGCTATTTTATTTTCGCCGCCCCTTTGTATAACTTTTTCCGATAAGAATAATTTTGAAGAACAAAAAAAAGGTCCTCACCTTCTTTTCTTTCAAATCTACGTACTAAATAAAACTCCACCATAGGCTTCAGCCTACTCAGCCTTTGGTAAATGCGCCACTGCCCTGTATATTATATACAGGTTTTAAAAACAAATGCAATATATATATATATATATATATATATATATATATATATATATATATATATATATATATATATATATATATATATATATTTAACAACCAAATACTTACATGTATACAATTTTCCAGGAACATATTTCTCAGGATTTTCATTAATTTTAATTTGATAACCATTGTCCCCGGAATTTTGTCAAACCTTGAATGGTAAATACTCGGTACCCTCGGACAATTGCACAGAACACTGCACGTTGTTGCAGCCAACAAAAAAATATATTTTAACATTTTAAACCACCCTTTTTTGGTTTTATGTATTTTCTTCTTTATTTCGCACGTTACCCCAGATAAATATGTTGCTTTTGTAAAATTAAATACTCTGTTATCTTAAAAAACCGACAGTGATGACATGGTTTATTTTATCGAAATGTCGAAGATTGACCTCCCACTATCAATGAGTTAGATTATTCCCGGTTCAAGAACGATAAATCAAAATAAGGTTTAGTTTGTGGCAGCCTATGAAATTTAATTATCTATATATTTAAATGCAAAACCAAATTTTTAGCAAGTTTGTGTGAAAATTCTACAGCACCAATTTACATAATGTTTTTTAACGATCCTTTGCTTACTGAGATCTTTGAAAAACATTTTTTATTAGCTAATTGTTAAAATTTTCTCGACAAGATGGTGAATGCGCTAATAACTAATCAACATATGACGCATTCAAGCTAGATATATTTATACTTTATACAGAGATGAACTTAATTAATGTTCATAGGTTTGACTGTACTTTAAACTTAATGTAACTTTAAAATTTAAAAGTAAATTCGCTATAAAAATTTATGTCTTTTCAAAAATAAAAGGTATTATCCAGGAACTAAAAAACGGTTCTTTGTCGTTACTGATTGCTTGGAATCAACGAAGCACACAGTCAATTAACTATAGAATCAGTTTCGAAGGTCGATGTTATTTCACTCCAGCAATAACAACCCTCTTAGCTTCTAGGCAGTTCTTGAAGCTGGTCTTCATTCTTCATATACGTAGTTAGAGATCTCGCATGCCATATGCGGTATAAGCGGGAGTGAATTCATGCGTTTTCTTAAAGAGCCTATTTCTGGAACATGAGGCTGCTGAGTCTGGTACGCATTCACGGAAGTTTGCCTGCAGAAGCCTTGTATCCCGATTGAAAATGATAAATTGTTAGAATATGACTTGTCTTTAAATGATGATATAATATGTATAACTACTGATGGTGGATTTTATCAAGCACGATCAGCCGTTTTGTTATGTACAGTGCGTCCAATCTAACTTGCTCACATTTTAAATGTCTACAACTTTTTGTTTCCTAACTTAAAGAAATGATCCAAAAACCAACTTGTACAGTAAAAAATTAGGTTTTTTTTTCTGTTATTAAAAATATACAAAACAATTTAATTAACAGAATATATTGACATAGCTTACCTTTTTTTAAAAGCGACACCTGTATATTATACCTACCACAAATTAATAGGTATTTTAAAGAGCTTTACGAAAATATCACATTTAATATACCTATCTGTCTTAGTTTTGAAAATATGACCATTTAAATCTAAAAAATAATATTTTATGTTAATGGAAATTATATCTATTATTTTACAGATTTAAATGGTCATATTTCAGAAACTATTAAAGGTAGATATATAAAATGTAGTATTTTGTAAAGCTCTTTAAAAGACCTTTTAATGTTGGTATAATATACAGAGGTGTACCGATAATAAAAAAGTAAATAAGTAGTTATTTGCCGTCAGAAGTTATAAATTATTTAGGAAGTTTTATTAATCACGCGGGATCCAGCAAATACGAAAATCTTCAGTGGCGCAAATACCAAGATTAAGAATATCCTGTGGGATTACATTTCCTTTACGTAGTCCCAGTTCATCCTAAACAGACAGCTAACAGACTGTAAGAAATAATGACAGGAAACACGTATGTATTGTATATTAGATAGAGAGAAAAAGCAACGCCATTAATATTCACACTTATACCTATTCGTATACGCAACGAGAGACAAACGTCGGCGATCAGAAAAAGGTTAAAAGCATACATACCGTAATTTAAAAGTCTTTATGCAACCACCTAATTAATATTGTTCAGGGTTTGTATCCTAACCTAACAGGTGTGAAACAGACACTTAACATTTTTACCAATGTTTTTTTCGTGATTTTACTGTGGTTCAACCACTTTTTGTTAATGTTTAACTAAACGATGGATGCAATTTTGGATCCAATTTTTTAAAACTTTTAGCTTTTAACTCATTTGTCAGTTAATCAATCAATCAAATTTTATGGTTAAAAAGCTTTTTTTCTAAATTTGACGTACCACAATAAGTCGAGATAAGTTACCCATCGCGATACGGATACGTGTGCCATATTTACTACGTTTATATCGTGAACTATTGTTCAAGCTGGTTTGAAAACAAAGCAACTTTGAAGCGATTTCCAAGTCTACGTGTTTATTTCATTGGCTTGAAAGTCGATTGAAAATCGAGGTCAAGCACATTTCAGGCCATCGTCGTACGCATGCGGCAGTTTTGCATCCAACTTCACAGTAGACATCAAACGAAAAACAAACCTCACTTTTTAATTTGTCCCGTTTTGAGCGTGAGCGTGTTTAAAAGTTTTTTTACCTGTTTTTCCACTTATATCTTATATATAAAATTCTCGTGTTACAATGTTCGTTCCCGTACTCCTCGAAACGGCTTGACCGATTCTCATGAAATTTTGTGAGCATATTGAGTAGGTCTGAGAATCGGCCAACATCTATTTTTCATACCCCTTAGTGATAAGGGTTGTCCACCCTTAACATTTTTTTTAATTTTTAGGCTAGAAATTACTTAAAAATTATTTATATGGCAAAACAACGTTTGCCGGGTCAGCTAGTTTTGTATAAAAATATAAAAATCATATATGAAGTTGACACTGATGACGTTCGAGGAAGCATTCATCTTAGGTTAGGCAGTTATTAAGCCCGCTTGAATCGTTTCTAATCGGCTTCAGTGAAGTCAACCCTACTTATTTTCAGGCTTGACTTGAACGGTTCAAGTCACTTTTAAGCGCGTTTAAATCGCTAACTTCAACTATTCGATATAAACTTAGTGATTGATAAGTTTAACGTAACAAATCGAAACTATCGCTTCTACGCAAGCTCATTACGATACGTGATGATTATAAACTAATATTTGAACAAATTTATTTCTAGTTTGCAGACATATGTTTAAAAAATTACATAGTGACCTAATTTTTTTGCATGCCAGTATACTTAAGACAAGTGGGTATTGAAATTAAAGTAAAATTTTACTTTAAAATGTTTATTTTTCTTTTTTATATACGGACTAAATATAAAGAAATATCATGCCGTAATATTAAAAATGGTGATCTGAGAGGTATGTCCTTAGCATAGAAGTGAAGTCACAACACAACATCGATAAAGTTCAGGTCAGACGATGTTACTTCGATGGCTCGTTATGCCTTACTAAAAGGTTAAAATTGGACCTTCTCTGTGATCAAGAATATCTAGAAAAAAAAACAAGTTAGTGTAATTAAAATAAAATAACAATTCAAAAAAACAGACTTGAAAAATAGAAAAAGTAATGAGAAATGAGTCCATAATGCATAATTCGACAGGAGTTTTTTTTCACAGATAAGTGCATTATGACGTTAAGAACCTAAAAAACACAAAATTCTTACAAATAAGGCGAACGGAAGTGCAACCATCTTGCGAAAACCCGTTTGGCCTTGTATTTCTGTAACCATGCACTTGAGGCCCACAGTAATAAGAACTTTTATTATAGATAATTAAAGCTTAATATTTTTTTATATTACTTACCGTTTACGATTTATAACATTACTATTTGTTTACTGACTTTTTCACCGATATCTTTTTTTAATAATAATTGTTTAAATTATAAATTGCTCATAACCAAACTTCTAAATCTTCCACAACTTTTAATTTTAACTTTTTTCCCAAAATTTATATTTTTGAAGGTACAACGCGTTCAATGTTGTATTGCCGAGTACACGGTTAATAGGAACGAAGTATTCATAGCGTAATACCGGGCCAGATGTTGGAAGACGGACGTGTCAGGACCAGCTAGCGGTAACCGCCCAGGCACAGGATTTTGAAATTAACGCGTTATAACTTTAAAAATGTTAATTTTAAAAGAAAAAGGTTAAAATAAAAGTTCTGTATATCACTTTAAATGTTCAGTTGTTAGCAATTTATTGTTTGAATAATAATTATCGGTAAAAAAGTCGGTAAGTGATACAAAAAAATTAATTATTACCAAAAAATGCACGGTTACGGAGATACAGGCCCAAATGGTTTTTCACAAAATGGCGGCACTTCCATTCGCTTTCTTTGTAAGAATTTTGTGTCTTTGGTGTCATTACGTCATACTGCATCTCTTTGTGAAAAAATATATCTTCTGCCAAATTATGCAAGACATAATCCTCTATTTCCTGTACTAGAATATAATGTGTCATCTTCTTTAGTGGTATCTTACCTTTCGCTATACTCCACCAAGGTAATGTTACGTAGGTTAAAAAGGCATTAAGTGGTACGGATTGAGCCCTCTTGTTTTCTTTCCAGAAATGAAACGTTTGGGTAAACCCTCTCATGGTCCAAAGAGGATTGTATGCTCCATCGCCCAGCTCTGAAAAAAATCATTTTTTTATATTATAAAAAGCTTTTGATACATTAAAAAGAAGCAAACATTTACCTTAAGATAAATCCTTTGTTTTTTTTACCTATTTTAAGAGTAAGCGGAAGATAAAAATATAGTTAAAAAAACTGCTAAAAGACAGCATACTTATACAGGGCGAATTTAATTGATGGCTGAAAGTACAGGGTATGATTTCTTAGCTTATTTTAGGAAAAAAAGTTCATATAAACATATGTCCTAGACGTATTTGAGTTGAGTTTTCAAAAAACCAAAAAATTTCGAAAACACTTATTTTAGTAAAAACTATTATACCGGATATAAACCTTATTTAAATAAGAATTTATTACTTTTGTTACATAATTGCTAACTAAAAATTATAAAACCTAATTTTTAAAAGAAAAACATTCCGCAATGCCTCTTTAATGATCTAAAAATATGCAATTAAGTGAATTTTATTTTTTTCTCTTAAACTAAACAAGATACGGAAAAAAATTAGGAGAAATAAAAGCAGTATTTTTGTTTGCCTAATCTAAAAAGAGCAGAAAATTTTAATACACACTTACACAGTCAGTGACGTACCGTTTTTTTATTGGAAATATTCCTTCAGTTGCCTCTGGAGACAACACTGGACCTACTAAATGTAATTAAGTTAGGGATAAATTTACTCTTAATGTTATTAATATTATTGCCAAATTAAAACAAAATTGGTTAAAGGAGAGCTAGGATACTTAAAAAAAATTGAAAATTTAACACACTGTATCTCAAAAGTTAATAAGGGGTGTAGGCATATGTTTATATAAACTTTTTTTCCTAAAATAAGCTAAGGAATCATACCCTGTATTTTTAGCCATCAACTAAATTAAACCCTGTATGTTGAGCTTTAGCAAAGGTGAGTATTTTGAGTTCATCTGACATTTTTGCTAGAAAGTATGACATTTTTGCTTATACCCTTTTATAAAAATTAATTATATTATTTGAGAGCGACTTGTGTTGTTCACAGTCACTTGAAAATTTTATTTTGGAAAAAAATGGAATGATCTCATTAATGATTTCTGCGACTTTTAACGTAAACAAAAAATAAATAATAAAACTATTCTACAAAATTGCGTTTAGCCTCTCCTTGGTAAACGAAATAACGCATTGCGCAACAAAACCAAGAAGTATTTGCCCTCTCTTTTAAAAGTAACTAAATAAAAACAATTTAAGTCAATATAATATACACGCCTTTTAGATACCAAATTACCAAAATGTTAAAGCTAGAACCATTTATTTGGTTCTTAGAATAAAATTTAAGGTCATATTCGAACCACCACAAGAGTGAAAATACCAGTATTATCGCTAAAACCATAAAACCTAAAGTTATATAAAGTTTGATACATGTATTTTCATTCCAAAATTAAAAGAAAGTTTTCGATTATTTTTACCTATCCAATAACAGATAATACCTACATCAGTTTGTTTTCATTTTTTTCTATTTTCTAGTCTTACCGTTCAGATGTCTCTTATTTAAGTCACACCAATAATAAATACTTGTTCCATCTGGTGTTACTCGTTTAGGAGGTAAAATATTTGTCTGCACATAACTACTCTGATTGCTCCTACTAATACACTTTTTTAAATTCTTCGGCAAAGTACAATAACTAGAAATATTCCTTATTGACAGTCTATTGTAATTACCATCAAAATTTTTGTTTATCTTACTTATTTTATGGTTAGTATTAGGGCTTTTATTATCAGTAGGTTTATTTACACAATTATTTACATCAGTGACTTCATTCTTGTCAGCTTTATCAGTCTTACTATTTCGGCGTTTATTAGCGTCCTTCTTAGATATATTGTCAGATATGCGAATTTTTTAATCTCCTGTACACACGGCAATTCTTCTTTGCCATTTACTGTGATATAGGGATTTTCAGTGGTACTTTTTCTAAAGACGTATTGCTTTTTATAGATGCTCTACTTGGAGGCCTATCCTCTAACGATTCGTTGTTTAAACTTATTGCGTCGTCTGCGAATTCAAACTCAGAGTTATACTTGTTTGCGTTCGCTTTGCCTCCTTTAACAACTTTCAACTGTTTAACTTTCTTTTTCGTTTTTTCTTTTCCGACTTCGTATTCGGATTGATTTAGGAGGTTATTAACATGTGGTGCGCATGTGCATTTATTTTTCAGGGGGCCCCAAAGGGGCTTTAAGTGCGCATTTAAGGGGATTTATACATGGTGGCCTATAGTACATTTCAAGAAGAGTGATGGATTCCCGTTTTCTTCTTTGAAAACAGCCACAGCAAGCTGGTTTGGAGGTAGAAGCAGGACCAGTCTGGCCTACAACAAGCAAAAAAATTTAGTTGATTTTGGAAAATATTTAGGCCTTTTTTGATTTTAAGAAGGTCCAAATATTGTGCGTTTATATGAAATGTATTCTATGGCAGTATAATTAAGCCGTATTTGGACCTACTCAAATTCCCACACAACAAAATAGACATGTTTTTGTTTACTAAAATTTCTTTGCTAATACTTAAAGAATTTTAATTATACTTAATATAAAAACACTTGATGTCGGACTGACGTCTTGCTTCTACTTCCAAATATTGTGATACTTGCTAAAATTTTAATAAGATTTATCCGTTTTCACCCCCTATTTAACTTAGGAAAACATTGGATTTCAAAAATTTGCCGAAAAAATTGAACAAACAGAAGCTGGCCAAAAATAAATTGACAAAATGTTAATTAAATAAATAGGCTTACTGATTGAATTGACAATTTGACAAAATGTTTATTTATTTATTTATTTATTTATTGCCATTAGTTAATATTTCAAAAGTTAATTTGCCGAATACAACATTGAGGAAACAACTCGATAGGAAAAGAAATAAAACACGTACGAAAGACGACAATTAAATGAACAACGATTGTTAGAAAAAAATTAAAGTAAAAGAAAATAAATATTAGGGAAAGAAAGCAATTTATTAAATTAAATATTGGAAATTACAATGAATGAAAGGTTTTTCTGCTACGAACAATACTGGGCAAATAACTATTTTACCTAGTAAGTGTTCGGGTTAGTTTTATTAAATTGCAATTTAATTATTTAACTAATTTTGTAAATATTTGTTCTTACTTGGTCAATCGGTCTTTGGCCATTTTTCATTGTTCAATTTTATTTTGGGATATGATTTTATGGAAGAAATAAGTAATAGTATATATTTGGACTCTTTTATGTTGCTTGATAAAAGAACCGCCATGTTTCTTCTTGAACTAGTCTATAGATATATTTATACAGTGGCGGCTCGTGCATTGGAGAATTCCGGGGCTAAAGTCATAAAGTCTATATAGACACAGAAAAGGCCGGTATTTTTTTTTTTTTTTTTTTTTTTTGGGTACCGCACCTATTTAAAGCAAAATACGTAACATTTGCATAAATGCAAGCAAAAATTGTGTACTGCCGCATTCATGATTTAATTTAAAATTATACATAGAAAACTGACCATTAAAAAAAAACAATGAAAAATGGTTGTCTTTGAGTTATTTAATATAAATAAACCCTTCTCAGTCAATAAATAATATTTTTCTCTACTAATATACCAGTTTTGTTAAAAATTAAAAATATTAAATATTAGTACTATGAAATATTCGATTTTGTAGATTTTCTGACTCTTTAATTAAAATCAAATTTGGTTGAGGCCTTTCCAGAGTTTTAATAATGTAAAATTTATTATCATAAAATAAAGAATTAAAATTACTTGTCAGCAACCAATAGACTACATCGTCAGATTTTTTAAATTTATCCAACGTATCCATAATAAATTGAGAAAAAAAACTTATTGAAAACACCTTGAAAGAAAACACTTTAAAAACACATTAAAAATATTACCAGAAAGCACTGCTATACTGCTTGTTTTATATACAAATATTACTAAGTAACACTAAAACGATTTACCGAAATATGTTTTTTAGTCTCGGCCCGTCACGCCATTCGGAATAACTAAATCAAAACAAAAAACCCGCAAGTGACACGAGCAATAACGAGGATCAACTGAGCCTAGCCTCCTATGGCGGCTTACTTTACGCGTCGAAAATTAAAATGCGGGACGTGTGCCTTTGCTTGATTGGGCCCGCGATGTTGTGTTTTTTAAAGCGGCCAGTAGTATCGGCCGGAGGCTTTGCCTCCCTTGCATTTATTATTTCGGGTTGATGGTTTCTTCGCTATTAAAATTTTGGCGGTTCATTGGCGCTTTGATGCAGTGTGGTACGTCGTGATAGTGTTAATTCAGGCATATTATGTATTTAAATTAAAAATTAATGGTAAAGTAATGCTGAAAAAATCATAATTATTTGTCAAAATTTTTAAATTTATCCCGATGAATAGCCTTAACCTTAATGGAGAGGCTAAGCGTACCTTGCCTCCTCCGACGAGCCGCCACTGTATTTATAATATTTAAAAGCTATATAATCCTTTAAAGGTGCTAAATAAAATTCCAGTTTTCTTTTTCATATATATTTCAAAACATCTTTTACGGACTGAAATTACTTACCGACAAACAGAGTTATTTGTAGAAGAGTAAAAACAGCAAAATGTATTATAAAACAGATTACCAAGTGAAAGATACTTAAGTACTTAATTTCGTTCAAAACATGCAAAAAAAATAGTGGCTTGCCTTGACAGATAATTTTCGTTTTTTTTTATGAAAATAATAATATTTTGAGTAAACATATATAAAATATTGTTATATGCAAAACCTCATACCATCTCTAAGATCTCCAGCCTCAATTTCACTAACTCCATTATCCCAATTGTCTAACCCTTCACTTTCGGATCTTGCTTTTACGTCTAATTTGGTTCTCCAGCCACCCCTTACAAAATTATTTATGTTAGCACTAGGATCGCTCAGTCTTCGTTGAGATCTATACAAGTAAAAGTCATCTGGATCATCCTAAAACATGGAAAATATATTGGGATTTTATTTTAAGATAGATGAAAGACTACAGTCTTACAAAAATGGGTTTTTAAACTATATACTATCTACTATCCTGGGTGTCTCTAAAAGATACGGAAAAATGTCATTGGCTACCACAAATTCCTTTAAATATAACGATCTTACCCAACTTACCTTGGTCCAAAAGTGGATAGTTTCGTAGGTACAAGGTGTTAAAACCTTATTTTGGCCTTGGTTTTTTTATAAATTATTTTGTTAATAATGGGTAGGTATATTGTCAAAATATTTGACTAGGGGGATTTTGGGAGGTAAGAAATAAGAATCTGCAATTAGTGTTATTGTCAACTCTAACGGGCGCCATCTGTGGTATCTGGCATGAATTAAAAACAACCACACAGTAACTCTTAAAAATTTTTTATTCTAATAATAATAACCTGTTTCCCATAAAAAAGGTTTACTTGAAAAAAGTTATTTCAGTAAGTAGTCGTTTTCAGATATTTAAACTTTAAAAAGTCACTTCCCGTATGGCCAGGTCTAAGTTATCCAGGTTGTTTCAAAATTAGGTGCTAATCTCCCTTTAGCCGAATATTCTCACAATACACCTATTAATTAAGAAAATTATTTATAAAAATATTAAACCAGATTAAATTTTTAACACCCTGTATTTCCAAATTCATCCACTTTTAGACAAATGTAAGTTGCTTTTTGATGGTTATAATATTTAAGCTCTCAGGAATTTGTGGTAAACATTTTTTTTCACCTGCACCTTTCAGAGGCACCCCAGATATACTATTTTAAAGAATCTATCAAGAGTAGTCCGTTACTTTGTGACAATACATTTTTACGTAGAATGTAATAAAAACACAAATTTTACTTTGTTATTTTGTCACATATTTTATATTGCTTTTTGCGTTACTGCAGTTTCGACATACTATGTCATTTTCAAACGACTTTTTAAAAGTGAATGAATTACAAAAAGTGCATAAATTTATACCTTATACCGTAAATTTAACATCTGGTTTATCCTTTACAATTGTTAGGTCCTATCTCTATTGTTACAAGTATACTGCTATAATAAACTTTTACAGTTAGTCGAAAATATTAAATAATTGGGAATTTTTTATGTCTGTTTGCAGATTAAGAAGATTTACATTACTATTTTTATTGTGTTTATAAATTTCTATGTTTCTCTAATATATCTAATTTTTTACTTTTTTGTTCTAAGTGTAAAATTTTTATACTATCTATATTAGGAAAGGATGACCAGAGTCTAGAAAATGGTTTGAAAAATTTGAATTTCTTTTGCCTAATCTAAATGATGCGTAGTGTTCTTTAAATCTTTTTTTCGAAGCTTCTGGCCTGTTTGTCCTATGTAGCAACTATTGCACTCTGAACATTCTAGCTTATAAACTCCAGATTTTTTATGTTTATTAATCTTGTCTTTTACGGTTAAAAAGGTGGTTGGATAATTTTTGCGATGGTTTAAATGCTATTTTCATATTATTTTTACTTAAAATATTTGCTATTTTGTCAGATATAGGTCCAAAATATGTAAGGGTTGTGTATTTTTTGTCCGAGTTGGATGCTTTTATTTTTGGGTATATTTTACTTATGGTATTTAATTTCTGTTTTTTGTTAATTAGGTTATTAATGTGTTTAATTTTGTAGCCGTTATTTATGGCAATCGATCTGATGGTATTTAGTTCTTTGTTTAATTTGTCTTGTTCTAGTGGGATGGCAAAGGCTAAAAAAATACACAACCTCTACATATTTTGGACCTATATCTGACAAAATAGCGAATATTTTAAGTAAAAATAATATGAAAATAGCATTTAAACCATCGCAAAAATTATCCAACCACCTTTTTAACGTAAAAGACAAGATTAATAAACATAAAAATCTGGAGTTTATAAGCTAGAATGTTCAGAGTGCAATAGTTGCTACATAGGACAAACAGGCCGAAGCTTCGAAAAAAGATTTAAAGAACACTACGCATCATTTAGATTAGGCAAAAGAAATTCAAATTTTTCAAACCATTTTCTAGACTCTGGTCATTCTTTCCCTAATATAGATAGTATAAAAATTTTACACTTAGAACAAAAAAGTAAAAAATTAGATATATTAGAGAACATAGAAATTTATAAACACAATAAAAATAGTAATGTAAATCTTCTTAATCTGCAAACAGACATAAAAAATTCCCAATTATTTAATATTTTCGACTAACTGTAAAAGTTTATTATAGCAGTATACTTGTAACAATAGAGATAGGACCTAACAATTGTAAAGGATAAACCAGATGTTAAATTTACGGTATAAGGTATAAATTTATGCACTTTTTTGTAATTCATTCACTTTTAAAAAGTCGTTTGAAAATGACATAGTATGTCGAAACTGCAGTAACGCAAAAAGCAATATAAAATATGTGACAAAATAACAAAGTAAAATTTGTGTTTTTATTACATTCTACGTATACTATTTTAGTTTATGATTCCCATTATTTCTAGTTCACCATTCTGTGAAGAATCAGACTATTTATTTTCAGGTAGACGTTATGACGTATCTCAATACCCAGGGTGTCAATTTAAAAATTTTAAAATAATTTTTTTTAATAAAATAGAGTTAGTACTAAAGTCAACCTTTACGTCTATTTGCAATAACATTTTCTGGGACAAAGATACTTTAAACATAAATAGGAAAATACTTTTGTATAAGTTATAGAAAACCACAGAGAGCTAGATCAGTACAATAATTAGGTTATTTAGAATTTTTAAGAACTCACCAAATGTCCTCTTTCTAAGGATATTTTAAGGTTTCACAAATTTAAGGAAAATATGTTTAAAAATATCAAATATGTTCATTTTTTTGTTATGATAGATAGTTGTAAATTAAAAAAAACTAAATTGCTTTTAATTTTAAAATGGCATTTCAAAACATTTAAGATTAAAACAATATAACTTTTGTCGCTTACTTCCCAATCAGAATCCCACATGTCAGTAGCACAAAACCCTGGTTCTGAAGTAGGTGTTTCTACACCAGAGCCCTTGGGTTTGGTCACTGCCATTTCTGCATGTCCTTTGCCCTGAGGACCTTTCATTCTAACAAATTCACATCTTTGTGCAGCTGAGGTTGAAAATAATCCAAAAGTCATTCTTTGTGCCATTTTTGAGCCTAAACTGGATTGCTAAAAATAACATTTATTGGTTATTTTATTAAACTTATTTTTAATTCTACTGAGGTTTCAGTTTGCAAACATAACAGATGGGGTTGTTTTATTATTATTATTATTATTTTCTTTATGAATGTACGTACCATTAATAATAAAAGAAATAAAAATTATTTTAAAAATAGTCTTAACTGAATACAAAATTCAACACTTTATTCATGCTTTTTCTTAATAGCTATCAACACTTAAATACTTTTATGGTTTCTGGTAAAATGTGATTTATGTATATTATTAATTTCTTTAAACTGGCATTTATTTAAATAAAGTGTTTTCAGAGTAGAGTTAATATAAACAGACTATTTGCTGGCAATATACATTTTTCATATTGGCATTGATGGTAAAGCATTGGCAATTGGTGGCAATATTATGCCAACATCTAATACGCATTAAAAGTCAACCCTAAATAAACACTTAATTGCCAATAAATTTTACATGCAAGCGAATTGCCGGCAAGCATACAAAAATGGCGGCATACCAATCCTGATTAAATAAAGCATGCCTTTTTGTTGCAGGCAAATAAATATTGGATTTTTGAAGGCAAACCTTCAACGCATATTTATACTTTTCAAACCATATTATTAACATTGGTATTTAACTAACATTCGAGTAATTTTTTTGATCTGTTTTATTTATAATGGCGGGCTAAACAACATTATTTTATGTTTTTTACATAATTTAAAGGAAATGGCCTTTTCCTAACATTTTATTGATACAAATCATGCAAATAAAAATTAAGTCAAACACAATGTTTATTATGTATTTTTGAGAGAATAAAAATAAAATGATGGTAAAATTAGCTAGGTTAATTTCGACGATTTCGACCGAAGGTGATAAATTCAAATTTCCCGCCTAGCCGAAATACAAGATTTGACAATTTGACAGATGAGGCAACCTTGCTTTTGTTTGGCCGCTTTGTGCAATGGTTTTCTACGTGGTTTTCTAGCTTTTTAGTTTCTTTTTTAAAGAAAAGAGTTTTTAGTAGACATAATTAAGTGAATTCATTATCTAATTAGTGTGTGTTGTGTAATTAATTGGTGATGGCTAGTCAAGAAGGCGGGTTATTCAAGTAGACTGTTAGGAGCTGTAAACATTTTGTTTAAAACCTTTTAAATTTGTAGTTACCTAAAAAATCTAAAAAATTATATGAAATCAGGGAGTTGCCTTATTAAAAGTTTTAAAGACGTGTTAATAAAAAAAAATATATATATTTAATAGTTTTTTTTTGACATTTAACTCCTTTAAAATATTTCTCCCTATGTTTTGGATCTGAAAATTTAGTGTAAGTGTCCCTTAAATACTTACTATTTTAAAGTGTTTTCTTTTGATTTACTTTTATTACATACTTTTATTTTTTGGTTTATTGTTACGGTATAAAAATTTATATTATATAATTTTTTTATTGATAAAGTTTTCCTGTCTTTTTTTTCATTTTTTCGATTACAAAATTCTTACATTCAACTTATAAAACTTGCAATACTTATTTAATGATAAATGTCATTATCCTAAACGCATTTTTTGCCAATAACTTATTAATGATGGATGCCATCATCCTAAACGCATTTTTTGGCATAACTTATTAATGATGGATGCCATCATCCTAAATGCATTTTTCCATCATAACTTATTAATGACGGATGCCATCACATTCTCTGCAACACGTGGCCTAATAACGGCCAATTGCCCACTTTCGCCTCTTTTTGATACCTTTTTGCCAATGCCTTGCCATTAAAGAGTGTTGGCAATGCCAGTAAATTAAATATACAACGCCGGCAAAAAATGTTATATGGGTAAAGTGAATTTTATTATTTTTTTCTTAAAAATAAAGTTATATTTTCTACTTGATTAGTGTAAAGAAAATGCAAAAAGTTGTTGAGAAGTCAGCAGTGGCGGTGCAAGATCATAATTTTATGTGGGCAAGATACATTTCGCGAGGCACTCTTCTCGCCAGTAAGAAAAATCAGGCAAAGTCGTATCCGCGAGGCCCCTTGACGACAAATCATATCGTTGAAAGAAAAAAATTGAAGACTATAAAATGTCCTCACTTTTCCTGCGAGTCCCTTCATTAATAAACTTTTACAAAAATGTAAAATGGAATGGCGCGAGGCCCCCTCGAACCGCAAGGCCGTGGACTACTGCCCACGTCGCCCACGCCCTCCGCCGCCTCTGTCAGTGTCCTACATTTTTGTTCAAAAATATTTTCCCATGTGCTGCTCCAGACGCCACTGGATCCAATTAGGATAGTTCTATAAAGTTTAACACCGCGTATCTTGAGAAGGGAGAATTTGCGAAGTGACGTTTATATAAACTTTTTGTCTTTAAATTAATCAATAAATCGTCTAGAAAAATTAATGACACAACTTTAAGAACAGCATTACATATCTTATTTTGTAATTACAACTTACCCTAGCATCATATACTTTCTTTAAAGCATCGTATCTTATAGACCCTAGGAAAATAACTCCTTGTACTGTACCCACTTTATCTGCAGCCACCAATTCCACACAAACCATTTCTCCATCTCTGACAAGAATGTCTTGAAATACTTCATCAAAATTATCAACCATAAAACAAATATGGGGATAGGTTATCTCCTCCACGTCGCCCTTTGTATCCATTCGTCGCCTGCTTGGAGATGCGTAGACTTTCTTTAAAAAGTGGCTGTATTTAAAAAATAGCTTTGCGAGTTTTTTTTAATTATTTTAAATTATGAACCACCAGTTATCACAAAATATTTTTCTCTTGTATAAATTCCTAAACATTATCACTAGAGACCGGATTAATATGCACCTGCATATTTGCATATGCATTTGTATATTTAATATATTCTCATAACTAATAGCATATTTTCTTTTTACATGATGGTATAATGCATATTATCAATACATTTTTAATATTTTTCGAGCGCAGCGCATTTACCAGGGCATCTTCTGTTTTAGTACCTACGATGATAAAATAAAAGAGACAAAAGATTGTCAAGCGCGCCTACTGACAGTACTTCATTAGCAAAGACAATTATAGTTAGTGAAACTATAATTGTCTTTGATGTTAGGCATCGCGGAAAAACTTCAAGAAAAATGTTGGCAACATTTTGAACAATAACCTAGGCTTTGAGAGTCTGTCAAATTGATAGTTTATTAATGGATTTGCCCAGGGCCGTATTATCCATAAGGCTGACTAGGCTACAGCCTAGGGCGCCATAAAAAAGAGGCGCCAGACAGGGTAGTAATAGGCGCTAGACAGGGGAGTTTTTAAAAAAGTTTAGGTTAAGGGGGAAAGTTTTAAATAGGCAAATAGGCGCGAAAAGAGGGAATGGCCTTTTTTCGGCTCTTCAAAAATTTTTTGGGGGAAAAATAGGTACTCCAGGAATTCTAGCCTAGGGCGCCTCATACAGTTAATACGGCCCTGGATTTGCCAGAAACTATGCATGCGGCGTGACACCCAGGTTCAAATTTTGTCCAGTTACCTGCTCGGTGGATGTAGAGTGGTTGTTTTCCTGTCATAAAAATATTTTTATGACGATCGAAGACACAATCTTAACACTAAACATTTGGAAAAAGACTTGATTGTTTACGTTTTTAAAAATATTAAATAATTTAAAAGTAGCTACCTAATATCATATAATAATGGAGAAAATGGATAATATACAATGTATAGAATGCAAAACTAAATTAACCTACTTACATTTACGATTACGATTTTTTTTTGGAACGTCTGGTAAACTGCAATTTTTAAAATTAAGTCTTAAGCAAAGGAGGAGGGAGTGGCAATAGGGTATTTAAACTTATTTTTTTACAAGTTTTTGTAATATTTTGAATGAAGAACGTTTTAAAATATTGTGTAAAATTTAAGAGAATAAATCTGAGTAACCACACCTCATGACATTTTCATTAAAATTGTACCATTATTTTTTACAAGATATTGCTGAAAAAATATTTTTCAAATTTGTTTATATTTTTAATTTTTTAAAAAATAAGCGGGCCGATTCTTTTTTTCCTTGTAATCGCGTTTGTTACTTTAAAATGATTCCAAAAAGTGAAAAATTAATAGTTGAAAAAACCCTCGTAACGTTACCTGGAAAAAAACAATATGTAACGAACGAACATATTTTTTTTATTTTACATGATCCAACCCAAGATATGATCGGCACCACAATTCACCTTTTTTCGAGAAGCTGCTGTCATTGTCATATTTTTTTAGAATTTATAAACAAAAATTGTACAAATATTCTTCTTATGATATGTTTTAGTAGATAATTGAGTTTAAAAAGATATTTTGACTGTCGTCAAAAACAAAATTACCTGAGAATGTCTTTTAAGCACCTGAAGTTCTTTTGGACTTGTGCGTGTGCAAATAGCTAGAGTTAGGGTATATTCGAATTGATGTATTATCAAGTTTAAGTAAACTGTTTCTTCCCAATCAATATCGGGATCTCCAATTGGAAGTTTTTTGCTGTCCTTTCGAAAGACATCTACTTCAGTCTAAAATTGGAATATAAAAAAACTACATTTTATACATTAATATTACCTATGTCAACAGTTTAATGACTATGAAATAATATGAGACCATCAAGAACTAACCAAAATAACTTCCTTAATTTTTAATTTTATTTAAAAACTCTCTTAGCAGTTGTTAAACTTGTTAAAAAATGTTTTTTGCGAAACAGTTAAAATTTAGTGACATCATTTTATAGAACAGAAAAAGTGGCATTGTTAATGTGTCGTTAGTTTTAAAATATCTCTTCTAATAAACCGAAAAAGAATAAAAACTGTTTCGCAAAATTTCAGATTTTACCGGATAATTCCGGAACGGCTACACATTTTTAAATTTTTAAAACGGAATATTGTTAAGCATAAAAATGCGCAATTTTGCCCCAATTTAACCAACCCTGTATCTCTTACCGTTTCCGAGATCCTAAGACCAAAAAAAAAGAGGTCTTACTTTGCAAAGTCGAACTTCTTTTCAGACATAACATTTAAAAAAGTTGAATAGCAAAAAAAAGGATTCACGTAAAAATAAAAAAATATGTGATATTCTTTACTTTACTTTTACTATTTTCATTTCGCGCAGGCCCCCATTAGTCCGAGTCCTCCAATCACTCCGGGCCCCGGTAATTTGTACCGCTTTCATCGCCCTCGTCGGGCCTGCATCAAGTGTAGTATTTTGAAAGCTGTTCCATTTAAAAAATCATACTTCTTGTTCTACCCTGTATTGTATATCTTAAGGGATAATAAAAATCTGATTATCAATTTAAAAAGTAGTTAATTAGCCAATAAAGTGATTTTTTTATTTTGTACGAGAAAAATAAAAAAGTTAAGAGGTGTAAATTGATAACTTGACAGCCTGTACAAATTATACGGGGTGACTCAATGCTTAAATTTAATATGCTGCTCTTATTGCTTTAAAAATGTTCTTAAAAGTTTATTATGTTTGCATGTAAAAGAGAGACGTATAAATGGATTAAATTTTAGTCTCTAACAAATACTTCTTATTTATTTTTTTAATAAATTTTATTATTTTACTGCAGCACTAAAAATTTATAGCCTTTAAAGCTAAAATAAAGATATTTATTTAAATTTTGTTTCGTGTTTTTAAAGCCACCGATGTATATTTATACAAATATTTTTTTATAATAGCAGAATTACTATGGATTATTAAGTATTTAAATAAATCACACATAATATTTATGATGTAGTATGATTTATTAACATTTTAAAAGGTTTACCTAATCACTGCTAGTTTTTTGCTGGCTGAAAAGTCCTTCAGTAATTTCTGAATCATTTAGATTTTTTGGTTAGTTCCGGTTGGTAAAGTCGAAATTCAGAGGTTACCGTGTGAAGTTAAATACAGCTTACCTCAAATTTTGGTAAGTATCTAGGAGATCCTTTTACGTGCTTTTTTCTGACAAAAATAGCAGATCATCACAGTCAATGGTAGAGTCATTATGGAATAGAAAGTGTCTGACAAATAGGTCGGTCCAGTAAGTGGTTCCTTGAAGCATTACAAATCCGGAATCTAAAAATTAACAACAAACAATTTTTTTTAATTATATTATTTATATTTAGGCCTGGTAAATTTGAAGCTTACTTAAAATTTTGGCATGTTTTTAACAATATTGATTATAGTAAGCGACTTTTTATCTAAATAACGATCTTTACGTCTTCACAGGCACAGGAAATTAACAGCGACAAATTTGTAATACTCGGTAAAAAAAAACTATATTTAGACAGCTGATCAGTTCAATGACGTCTAGATTTTGTGCTATTGGTTTTGCGTTATTTGGAAACTAATATAGCCGCCATAATGGCGGCTATGTCATAGCCCCTTTAATATAGGTATTAACTCTAATATCAAACAAATGCTGCATGCAATGATTGGCTTTAAATCTTGTAGCTATCTTCTAACTTTAATATGATGTTTTTAATTTTTTCCACCATTTTTGTCACATCGCTACATGCGTTAATGTTTTTTTTCAAATAATTTTATTATATACCCAACTTACACAACAGGGCCTAATGAGCTCAATTCGTCCTTCTTTTCGCACTAATTCAAAATTGTACTTGTAACTTTTAAATTACTTACCAGGCAAATATAAGTCAACAGTTCAAAGGCAAATGTTATTGGGTGAAATCTTTATGGTTTTCCGACCTAACTCAATGTACTAACATAATTTTTAATTGTTTAAGTGCTCATATTATTGACTACTTTCTTTTGATGCATTTAATTGCCTTTTCGAAAAATTAAAAAAAAAAAGAAACTAGTTTAGGAAATCAAAAGTTACAATAAAATTATAAAATAAAAATGTATTAGTTTATAAATTTTCATATTATACATTATTTTATAGACCGCAAAACATATTATTCTTAAATAGTTCTCTTTGTTCAAAATTTCTAGAATTTCCACAATTTATAAGCATATGATTTACATACATTATTGCTTTTTTCGTAAAATGTTATTATCATTACTGGTTTTTATTTGAAAATTTATGTTGTATTACTGTTAACCAAACCACTTTAGAAACCTCTAAAGTTAAAGGTATCATTATTATTAGAGACAAAAATCAACACCATAAATATGCACACTTATACCTATCCGTACTCAACGCGAGACAATACGTCAGCGATCAAAAAAAGTTTAAAAACACGGCTTAAAAGCGTACTTACGTAACGTAATTTAAAATTCTTTATGCAACCACCTCAACCAATTTTGTTCAGGGTTTGTATTCTAACCTAACAGGTATCAAACAGACGCCTAACAGTTTTTGCAATGGTTTTTGTGTGATTTTACTGTGGTTCCAGTGCTCTTTATTATGTGTTTAATTTTATGGTGATGCAATTTTGGATCCAATGTTTTTAACTTTTAGCTTTTAACTCATTCATCAATCAATCCAAAGTCGGGATACGTTACCGATCGCGATACGGATACGTGTGCCGTATTGATAAGGTTAACGTTACAGATTGGAACTAACGTATCGCTTCTGCGCAAGCGTATTAAGATACAGATTGGGATACGTGATGGTTTTTTAAAGTGCTTTTTGTCTCTATTATCGTTTATTGCATCTCTTATTGATATCTTAACTAACTTTTTGTGTATTTTTTTTAATTTTCAAGAAGAACTAGACAAAAAAGTCAAGTATTTGGTAATTTTAAAAAGGCAATTAAATGACCTTTAAAACAAGACCTTACATCAACCCTCCTCTCATTTAAGATTTTTTTAAGACCACTAGAGACAATTTGTTTAAAAACGAGCGTATAAAGTGTCCACCTAAGAAAAAAAACGTGGTTTTGCCTTTATTTAGATACTCCATAGGGGTACCATATTAAGGGTTGTACCTTTTCAAATTGACACAATTGAATTAAATAGGATATTTTAATTAAATTTAAAGTAGCAGAATATTTATTTAAAGGTTCAATAAAAGCATATTTAAATTTACCTCTATCTTGTTGGGTATTTTTTCTATCTAGCTTTTAATTATTCCAGTCAAAAAACTTTAAAGAAAAAAGAAGACAAGGGACAAAAATTATTTGTCTCCCAACGAGAAAGTTGATTTGGCATCACTATTTTCAAATTTTCATGTTAATTAAGATCAACCACGCAAAGTTTATACATTGGAGGTTGTTAAAATCAATAATTAATTGCGCTCAAAAGCAGATTACACTGGTCAACACGATTTCTGGGTCTGACTTCTACATATTTAGTTTTTCCTACGCCAAAAGTACGGCAAATATAAAATATAATTTTGAATTAAAGTTTGTTTTTGTAGAAATAAGAGCATTTTTCCAAGTTTTTGGCAAAATCAAAGATTTTTATACAGGATGTAATTTAATTGATGGCTTAAAATACGGGATATAATTATTTAGCTTATTTTGAGAAGAAAAGTTTTTTTGTATATATGTCCTAAACCTCTTAACTTTTAAGCTATAACGTGTTAAAATTTAAAGACAAAAATGATTTTATTGTCATAACTTTAAAACTGTTTAGGATATTTTTATAAAATTTGACATGCACTTACTAAGCACCTATAGGCCTTTTTTACCGTAAACGATTTTTAATTATTTTAACTATTCGAATGGGATGTAAAATTTCAAAAAAAAAAAAAATAGTACGGCACTGGTTCTTTTTTTAAATGAAAATAAATTTTAAAATCTACATTTATTTTCTAAGAAATTTAACCGCCTGACCTATTTTCCAATGCACCATTTTTGCGCAAAAAAAAATAAAAACCGTTTTTAGGCATTTGTGGTATAACGAAATTATTTTGAAATAGTATGCTGGTGCCCTATTTGTAGTTTTTACGCAAAAACGGTGCACGGGAGAAAGAAAGTCAACAGGTCAAATAAATGATGATTTAAAAAAGCAATGGCGTACCATATTTTCGTTTTTTTTAAATTGTTTTTTTATGTTTGTAAAACTCTCTTACATTAAATATACTTATCAACGTGAATCGGACACAGGCAAAAGTTAAGAACTAACAATAGCCTAGTTTACACCGCGAGGACCAATTAGATCCGTGGACCAAACCCAGGACTTATTTTTGTTAGTTCACTAGCGTTTATACCTACTTAGTTTATGGATCAATTTAATTCACGTTTAATCCTAGTACCAAAATGACAGCTGAGCATATGACCAGAACCTAACCTCGTTTTTATCTTTTAAAACTGTATCGCTTTTAAATTGCATTTGAAAAAAATTAGAAAAACTGTTTTGGTTAAATATCAACAAAATTTAAAAAAATATAAACAAACAACAAAATTATTAGGGGAAGACCGAAATTTAACGTCTTTTTCGTCGAAATGCGCACTGTCAAAGATCAAGGCTGTCATTTTGGTCCACTAAAAAAGTCCGACGTGTTTACACCAAGGAAAATCATATTTGGTCACCCCTATTTGAGACGGACTGAATTGGAGTAGCAAATTTTAATACTCAAGTGTTTACACCGTGAATAAAGTACGCGTGACGTCACTTAGACCTCAAACTAAAAATTTGGTCCTCCCGGTGTAAACTAGGCTAATGTAATTTTAATTGTTTTTTAATGCCTAGAATCAGAATTTATGCATGAGACTAAATACCCAAAAAAATTTTTTTGGTGATTACTGTTATTGGTTTTAAATTGTTTATGATCCTAGATGAGGTGTAAATTATGTGTTAACTCAAGATTATAGAGTTTATTAAATATTTAAATTTATAAATATTTGTGTTTAGTTTTGGTTAGTTTAATATATATAATAAATGATGTAATAAAAGAATAATGACTTGTTATTTCCAAAGTTAAAAACCTGGATATATATTAATTCATTAAAGTTCTTTTTCTTTTAACCCTCATATTTAAAATGTGGCCATGTATGAGATCTGCGACACATTATAATCTACTTACCATCCTTAAGCAACTGCCTCATCTCCTTAGTCCTTTGAAAATTAATTTCTTCTAAAAAGCTGTTCTAAAGCTGTGGGAGTTTTTAGGGATGAACTATTTGCGAATGCCATTTTGTATGCTTCTTATGTTTTGATTAAAACTATTATTCAACTGTCACATATTTTATACGAATTCCCTAAAATTTTCTAATCTAAAAACTATCGACACGTAATTTTTGTTTAAAACTATCTACATATTTTAGGATTTTTATGATTAAACACATCCCTTTATATTATTTAGTATACTTATCAGACTAAACTTGAAAAAACATTTCCCTTAAGGTTTGAAAAGGGCGATAGGTGGATCGATGTGCATGCGGGGAGTCAGCGCATTCGCAGGACAAGGGAAAATTGTCATCAAGTTTTCCAGCTAAGGAGCAATCAATGCGCCGGGATCGATAGCGCCCTCTAGATAGATGTTCTAGTAAAATTTATATTGACAATATATTGACTTATATACAAAAACACAAATAATAGATAGTAGATGGCGAGGTGGGATCATAACTAAATATTTATATACGTTATAAACTGTTTTTTTGACATCAAATCAAATCAAATCATTTATTAATGTTTACACACAAAAGTGCTTACACACGTCAGTCTCCTTTTTAAATTAACATGGTAATGGTAAATATAATTAAATACTCGAATAAAAATTTAAAAGATTAAAAATAATAAAATATAATATAGCCATGGTCAACAAAAGTTAAAATGAAATTAACAATATTAAAAAAATTACAAATATTACAATGAAATTACCAATATTAAAATTACAATTCAAATTGCAATTACAACTACAATTAAAATAGATATAAAAGGGCAGTATTAAATTATTTACTTTTTTCCTTTTAAAATTACGATTTTCTAATGTGGGATATCACAGTACTTTTCAGACTAAATCACAGTCATCAATGAACTCCCCACACTGTAATATACCCGCTGCACAAGCCATTCCTTCACATAAGCCTTAAAATCTTTAGGAGATAACTTTATTATTTTATTATGTTCTTTTTTTAAGGAAAACTATGTTATAGTAGTTACTGCCTATTTTGCTGGAATTTAATCTGTAATAATTAGTGCCAAATTTTGTATTTGTACGAGTATTATGTGGATGCATCTCATTTGCACTAGCAAGAGTGTGTTTATTATGATGTGCGTTAATAAGGCAAAGTAATAAATAAAGACTTGGCAGAGTAAGAATGTCCAGTTCTCTGTACTTATGCCTTACCTCGTCCCTATATTCGAGCCCAGAGATTATACGAATGACCTTTCTTTGCAGTCAAAATATTCTATTGGCTGCAGCCGTGTGACCCCAGGCTATAAGACCATAGGACAGAAGAGAGCCGGTAAGATAAACAAGACATAATATACAGAGTGTTTTCAAAGTAGGTCATTAGTTTTAGCAGGTTGTTCACCTTATAAATAAAAACCAATTTACCAAATATTATTTATACCGGGTGTTCCTCGCAGGTGGCTCATCCCTATACAGTTTTTTCTTTTTAAGATATTAAAAGTTGGTACATAGATAGCACATAATAGTCTAAGATTCAAATAGGAATCTGTTTACCGAATAAAAACTAATTTATATTAAATATAGTCTTTAAACAAAGATATTGCCACAAAAATTATGTTTAAGGCTACATATCACCTTAAAATGTTTGACAAACCCTGTAAAATGGCATTTTATTGTTTTTTACTCTACATGACAGTACTAATATATCACTTTTAGTTCTTTCCAATTATATAAATAAAGTCTTTGTTTTTCTTTCTATGATAGAAACCCCTTTCTTACTATACCTATAAAAAAAATAATATTTCGAAAAAAAGTATTTATTATAATAATGCTTGCCTTATCTGAAATGCTAAAAGCTATGATAAAATTTGCCATGGGATATACAGGGTGGTTTAAAATCGCAAGAATATTACTTTGAAAAATAAAAAAATCAGTAAAACATATTTTTTAGACTACATAATTAAAAAGCGTAAAAACGTAATTAAAAGTGTATATTATTTTTTTTACTATTGGTTATGGTTTTTTAAGAAAATTAAGTTTAAAGTTACAAAAAATACACAGACTGTCCGCGGATGGGGTTAACAAGAGGACAAATGGACCAAAAATGTAATTTTACGAAAAAAGTCATTCTTCATATGAAAAAAGTAAGAATTAAAAGTAAGTGGAAAAAATGGTTGGTAGAGTAGATAATAAATTTAAATTATTCAAAGATTTTATTCCTAAGGAGATGCTTTGCCAACTTATACTAACTTATGACTAATAAATTAAACATATTCTATTTTTACCAAAATCCTGAAAAAAGTTCGGTTACATGAGTAAAGAACTTAATCTATAATTAATATTATTCGGCGAACACGCAGAAAACTTGTAATAGGTAAGGGTAAATTACCAAAATTGTTTATTTTTACAAAAAAAACTTTTATACATACATGTGGATAATATCCGCACTTTATAAACTTTATGTAAACAAAAATATACAAAGTTAATTTGAATTTGGGTTCATGCTGACAGGACCGTAATGATTTAATAAAAACTTTAATTAAATCATGAATTTATAGCTCCTTTAAATCTTAAAGCAATATTAAGATAGGTAAGTTATCCTACTATAATTCATCTTATTAACCACTAATAACCACTGTAACGTTATTATGCACACTAGATTGGGCAAAAAAAAATAACAGTACTGTAAAAATATTGTTCATTACGCCGAAAAAATTCCTACATTTTTGCCCTTAATATTAACATTAAGAAGAGCATCATTACAATTATTGATTTCTCAATAATTGTTGCATTTTCATACAAAATCTTTGAATCAGTTCTAAGGAAATTTACTAAGAAAGCTTTTTGTAGAGAACTTAATTTTCTTTAAAAATATGAATTGATCGAAGGTTTAAGATTAACTGATTCCGAGATTTTTTTGTAAAAATTCAAGAATTGTTGAAAAATCAATAATTTTAATAATCCACCTCTTAATGTCAATATTAAGGGTTGAAAATTCGAGGATATTTTTCTTTTATCGTCATAAACAATATTTTTACAGTATCCTTTGAAAGAAAATTGTTTATAGTAAAAAACGTATAGTAAATGGCATGTAGAAGTTTTAAATTTAATTAGGGCATTTAAATATTGCAATAACAAGTCTCCAGTCAGCAAATTATAGGTAAAACAAAGACAGGGATAAATATACAAGGTCAAGCATGTTTAAAAGAAATTAAGTATTTATATACAGACAAAAATTAATCAGATTCCTTAAAATTGAGATTATTAGAAGCGTAGGAGCTGTTCCTGATTAGGCTGGTACGGGCTACACCGAGTACGATGGATAAACTTAATTAATAAAACAGCATTTTTTAAATAAAACATCCTTTATATTTTATCACCATTAAAAGACATTTTAAAGACCTTTAAAAAAACGACATTGGATGTGGCATTATGCTAAATAATATCTTTGCAATGGTTATAAAATATAATTAAAAAATCCTAGTGATGGTCATATAAAAAAAAACTATTAAAAAAATGATATTTCAAATATGTAGTATTTCTAATAGCTTTCAAAGACATATTTTACCTAATTATTAAATATACAGGGTGTAAAAAAACTTCGTTTTATAGCTTGTAGGTACGCCATTGAATTCAAGGTTAAAATCCCTTAAATGTTCTCATTTGCATTGTTTTTTTATCTTTAATATCAACCGAGTTGCGAGTGCTTGGCCAAATTGACAAAATGTGAAAAACACCCTGTATCTTTAAAACGAATTAAAATAAGCATTATTTACTTTCACAACTGAATTTGTTTCAAAAATCAAAATTCAATTGTGCAATTAGATTTATTCTGTCCCTTTTAATTTTCGCTATACCCTGCAAGGTCAACAAAAAGGCGCCACCCTGTATTTAACCCTTAAGTTAGCGCGTGGCTTTTTATTACATAAATAGGTGCGTGGGGGTCAAAGTCAAAGTGACCCCTAACCGTAAACATCCAATAATCACTTTTTGTAATTTTTTTAACTGCTAAATTTTATTTCTGAATCTGATCCTTCTTGTTGTCTTAGAAGTAGGTAGGGGAAGTCCGGGTAAAGTGAATACCTTAAGATGTTTGAGATGAAGGTATAAGAGATAGCAACAAAATAAATACTACAAATCAATCTTTATTAATTGCGTCTACATATTTTGCACTCAGTTAAGTTCACAAGTAAAACAATAAGTAGGCGCGCTTGTGGCGGCTTCGGTTGTATCGGCAAACGTCGATCACTGGAGTTAAGCAGTGAAATGCGCGCCCATAATTTAGATGGGTGTCCGACGGCAGCGGTGTTTCGGGCGGCGGCACACGGTGTTGTCTGCCCGGGGATGCGGACCGAGCAACAACCATCTAAGTTATGGAATGAATGGTGTGTGAATGAGAAGGAGTAGGGGTCAAGGTACAATAAGCCTTCAGGCTGCAGTGCACCACCTAGGGGGCGGTCGTCGGACCTGGGTGGGATGACCCCGAAAGGGTGAAAAAAAAAAACAATAAGTAACTAAAAATAAAATTTAAAAATGTGTCATATTATTCACTTTGCCCAGACTCCTGGGTAAAGTGGATATGGTGCCCAGGTAAAGTGAATTACCATCTTCTAATTACACAAGTCTAAAAATTATATTTCGAAACAAAACTTAATACAGTAAAAACCTAAATTCACGGTTAAAGGTAATTTCTTAAAAATTAAGAATGGCGGTTATCACAGATAGATATAGTCTTCATTGCCTTCCAAAACGGAGCATTGCTCATGACACCATTTTAGACATGTACAATGACGAATCCAATCTTCAATTGGATTATCTTCTTTAATATATATTTCACCGCAAAAAATCATATTCTATCTTCAAAACTTTTTGGTTGTTACTTCTTTAGCAGATAGTCTAGGAATGGTTTTTGATTCTTCATTTAGTTTTTTAGTAATATATCTTACTTTATTTTTCTTAAACTTTTGCTTTTGCTTTTGCTCTTCTTTCATATATCTATGATTTTGAGATTGACCTTTAGCTTCGTCTCTTAATTTTCACTGAAAATGGTACGGAATCAGCCAAATTTTGGAGTAACGACACTACTCTTGACTAGTCTGTATAGAGTTAAATCAGTCATCCCATACTTTTTATCAGTACCCTTCACTAATTCTCCAGATTTACCCAAATTAGTGTTCTTGATTAGTTTTGTTTTTGTATTTATTTACCATTTTCACAAAACATGAGTTTTATATTCTGCAACTAAATATTCTTAAACCCGGGTAAAGTGGATACCATATCCACTTTGCCCTATTCACTTTGCCCAACACTGCCATTTTTGAGGTTAGCCCAAATCTTGCAAAAACTGTTGATTTTGTTTTGATAATTAGTATATTATAATAAGTCACTTTTACATACAATAGTACTATGGTACGCCCAAGAATGACAAACAAATAATATAATAAATATCATCAAAGCACTTGCCTTGCTGCGCGACTCAGCCTTTTGCTTAAGTGTTTGCCGCTTATTGAGACATGATGGCCAAAAGTTTCTCTGACCGCTAGGTTGATGTCAAACAAATAGTTTGGGTATAATGGGGACTATTCGCTTTACCCGGGTTTCCCCTACTGCTCACAAATTGTTTTCATATGATATTTGCACATTATGGCTGTTTTTATTTCACACAAAAGTTTGATGTCTTTGATTTTTTTTGTCAGGGACAAATAATACATTTGTTCGTAGTAGGCGCATGGAATCAAATTAACCACCAAGTGCAAAAACGTAAGTTTTTTGAATAAATGGTGTTGTTTTTTTGTGTTTTTTCTTAGCTTTTACCTAAAGAGGTTTTAGGAAGGTACCTAGAGATTTTTTCTAATTGTAAATTATCTCAAAGTTATTACAAAAATGACAACGCTGCGAGTCATTTTGACTCCCGCATGCCTACTTAAGGGTAAAGCAGTTTTATTTCTATATTTGTTATGATTCCCGGCTTCGCTCGGGAGTTGATATGAGACCCAAATAACCGTTGTTCTGAATGAAGTTCAAATACTCGACAACAGATGGCGCCATTACACTTAATTTCCAAGTTGAAGGGTTGGAAGAGTCTTTATATCTTTAAAAATACGCCCTTTAAGGTAAAACGGGAACTTTCTTGTTCGAGGGGGATAAAGGGCTATCACACTATATAAGTCCCTTTATCGTATCGGGACTCCTTTTTAAGTTTTATCAGCACGCACATTTTATCAACTTAGTTTTATTATATACTAGCTATGATTCCCTGCTTCGCTCGGGAGTTGATATGAGACCCAAATAACCGTTGTTCTGAATGAAGTTCAAATACTCGACAACAGATGGCGCCAATACACCTAATTTCCAAGTTGAAGGGTTGAAAGAGTCCTTATATCTTTAAAAATACGCCCTTTAAGGTAAAACGGGAACTTTCTTGTTCGAGGGGGGATAAAGGGCTATCACACTATATAAGTCCCTTTATCGTATCGGGACTCCTTTTCAAGTGTTATCAACACGCACATTTTATCAACTTAGTTTTATTATATATAATGATAATGATATTCTATTCTATATTTTAAATATCTACATTACGCTCCTGCTTCTATCCGAACTTTCAATCAGGATAAACTGGAAATATATTAGTATAATTTCTGGTGTTCAATCCTAGTTAGTAATTAAATAACTTCGAACGAACGAGCAAAATGTCTTTAATAATTTTCAATGCTTTTTGTTTCCTTTCATATTTTATAAGTGTATTATGTGATATAGGTCAGTGTCGAATTGAGTGTCCAAAAAGAAACAAGTTTAAAAAGTCTATTAGTAGTAATATTGAAGTAATGTTTGAATACAAAAAGGAGTTATAAGGTTACCAGATACATCAAATTATGTTGAGGAAAATAGGATGTTACCTTTATCTGATGAGGAAATTATTCCACGTGAGTAGTCTTTTTGCTTAATCTATGTTTCTTATGGTATGTTACTAATTAGTCAACCCAGTGAATAGCTTCGATTTTGATTTTTTATAAACTTTTTTTAATACTATTTAAAATCAGAAGCCTCTCAGAAGAGCAAAATATTTATATGTACTATTTAAACAATATACAGGGTGTCCCAACTCTATTTATGCGCAAAATAACATCGCCCCTGTACAAGATACAAAAATAATCCCAAAATAAGAAATATTTATTTAAATACCCTCTTTTTATCGACAGTACCAGTTAATATACAAGGTGTCTCAAAAACATAATTTTTATTGTCAAGTAGATTTTTTTAAATGGGACACTATATATTTTAACGAATTTTAACTTTGTATTTAATTCTACAACAAAAATGATAACTTACTATATGTTAATTATTGCTAGTTTTTGAGATCTCAGCAGTATGCTTATTTACTAAATACAGATTAAAAGTTTAAAAGTAAAGAAAGAAAATATTTTTTGATTTTAAATATTTTTAAATAATTCTTTCACTGTCAAAGTGACAAATATTAAATAACATGTCGTTAATTACCTTTCATTGCATTGTAAAATCGACTATTAGGTAAGTCAGCTATTTAGTTTATTTTAAATATATATTTAGGGAAAAATGGCCTAAAATGACATACTTTGTAAATTTTTGCCTATATTTCTAAAAATATTAATGCGATTTAGTATAACAAATTGTAAATTGCCTTTATAACTTATTCTTAGTCATTACTTAAGCAAACGTTTACCTAATCCAACATGGAAATAATATAACGACTGTTTTTTATAATGTCTCAAAGTATGTCATTTTAGGCATAGTGTCAGATAAAATGACACAATAGTTTAGGCTAAAATGGTATATACCTTCAACAGATGGTCTAAAGGATTTTATAAAGTTAAAACGTATACATTAAATAAATTTAACACTTATTTGTTAGAAAAACATTTTACATTTACAATATGCTAAGGTATGTAAATAATCTTAACTGTTTTTTAATACAACAACAAAGTTCACGGAAAATATCTTCGTTCTAGGGAAGACTAAGCGCTTTTAGCATAGGCCCACTTTGAACAACCTTAATACCGTAAATTTCGTTTAATATATACCAAACATCAAAAAAAGTTTTTGACGTTAACGAACACGTTAAAATGGTATGTCATTTTATCCAAAAACGACAATTTAGCAAACAAACTTAAATTTTAGGAGTATAAATATACCTGTAGTCATTATGTTTATAAATAAACATATCAAAATTATTGTGATTCAATAAAACACTAACAAAATTTGTAACAAAACTATGTAACGCAAGAATACTAAAACTCCAAACTGATTACAATTATTTTGTGGTTGGTAAATTAAAAATGCACTTTGAAATGTAGTGCAAAAAAACGGGGGCATGCACCTGTATGATAATTTTGATACTAAAAACAGTGATTATATTTTACGGTCCAACACATTCAAGAGGTCGCTGCTAAGGCAGAAAATACAAAAATTATGAAGTGTGTCATTTTACCTGAGTATGCCATTTTAGGCCAGTTTCCCTACTTATTACTTAACCTAAAAACCAGCCATTATTGGCGTTTTGCTGTTTATTAGTACAATTTAGTAAATATGTGTCTAAAATATACTAAATTGCTTACATACCGATAGGTAGTTTTTACAATAAAAGGTAATTAATTACATATTATTATAATGTTTGTCATTCTAACAACGACACAACTTTTTAAGAATAATTAGAACCAAAACATTATTTTCTTTCTTCACATTTAATCGGTGTTACTAAATCAGCATACTGCTGATATCTTAAAAACCAGCAATAATTGGCGTATAGTGTGTTATACATTTTTGATGTAATATTTAATATAGACTAAAAATTTGTTTAAATATACAAGGTGTCCATTTAAAACACCTACTTGACAATAAAAATTATATTTTTGTGTCACCTTGTATAATAACTAGTAGGTACTGTCAATAAAAAGAGTGTATTCAAATAAATATGTTTTATTTTAGGTCTATTTTTAGAGTTGGGACACCCTGTATATGTTATTTATACAGGGTGTGCAAAAACTTCTCCTACAAACTTTAAGGGGTGATTCTTCACTTAAAAAATTAATTAAAAAATTCCCCGGAAATATAATATAAGATATAAAACTTCCTCGAAAAAATAGTTCTAAATTCACACTGATTCTTTTTTATTAATATGGTAGTGCAGTCAAAAGTTATGTAAATTTGATTTATTTATTTTAAAACGTATCAATCTAAATACTTTTTGTTGCAGAAGTTAGCATGAGACTTCCATTAGAGTTTACAGTGAATCCTGTAGCAGGTAATAATGGTAATACACACTACATTATTTTACACTTACTAACCAAAAGGTAATTAAATTACCCGCGTTTTATTACATACTTCATATTTTAGAAAAATCGGATTTTTGCATTACGATAAAGAAATCCTAGTGTTAAAAGACTGTATGGGGTTTGGCGGCAAATCTATTTATTAAACTTTACTAATTAATCTGCTAAAAACTGATTTTTAAGCGTGGTTGTTCATTTATATACGGGGTTTCCGACCAGCATAATATAATACTTGAAGGAAAAAAGTATTCGAATACTCGGTATTCAGGAAGACGCGGAATCGGTATTCGAATACTGAAAACAAATACTATTAAAAAAATCCGATGATTAAAAAATTTGAACAGCAAAAAAACAAAGGTCCCTACCTCATTTTTCTCCTATTTTTCTTTCCTTTTTATATTTTAATCATGAAAATTTTAAAATTTTGGTATTCTAATACTGCTTACACATTTCGGTATTCGAATAATCGGAACGCCGGTATTCGAATACTCAAAAAAGGTTTTTCAAATACTTTAAAGGTATACAAATACAGAATTCCGAATACTAACCAAAAATATTCTACCGAATACCAAACACACAAATGTATTCGAATACCGGCAAAATGTATTCTGAATACTATTCAGAATACTAAGTATTCGAATAATACCCAACTCTGCCCCCGGGAGCAAAAAAACTCCCCTTCCCGGATAAATTTGTTGGTAAATCATAAGTATGAATTTAATGATGATGAGGATAGATGACAAATTTGAAATTTTGCTATTACCGTTTAATTTCTTCATAATTTTTTTACAAGAATGGTATACTTTATTTGAGTCAATATCTTGAACTATTATTCCTAAAATCGCATTTTTAGTCCAGAAATTTTGTATGTAATAAAAAAAAACTATTTTTTAAGAAAATTATTATAATATGGTAAAATTTAAAAAAAAACAATCTTTATCTCTTTTATAAAGCCTAAAAGACTTACAAACGCCATTTTCAACAATTTTACCATATTTTATTGAAAAAAACAGAATTATTATCCCTGAATTTAAAATATGATTTTATAAAAAACCGTCTTAGATATCGATTCAAATAATTAGAAAAATTATTAGGGAATCAAACGGTTGAATCAAAATTTAAAAATTTGTCACCAGTGTCAAAAATGCATAAATAAAATAAAAAATAAAAAAAAATTTCCCTGTGTAATCCCGACTTACTAAACAGCCGTTTACCTATAAATAGAAGCCTTAGATATTTAGTTACCTAAATATCATTGGTACTGTGGCAACAGTTCTAAAGTTATAATTAAAATAGGCTTTTTTATTCTAACTTTGAAGGTCAATATCTCCCTAACAAAGCCCACTAACATTATTTTTGCTCACTCTATCATCCCTATTATTTATGAACTTACCTTTCCAAACATCCCGTATATAGCAAATAACCTTTTGAGCTTATAATTATAAAAAAATGATTAGAAAATACATTACTCTTAAAAAGTTGTTTTAATATTTCATTACAGATTTTAAAAGTTTTTTAAATAAAAAAACACTTTCAATATAAATTAAAAATGTTTTACCTTGTACAAAGCATCAGCTATTTCAAAATATTAGTTGATATTTATTCTTTTACTACTTTTATGTTTTAGCTAACTGTGGATCAAAAAGATTTTTTGGGTAAAATTAAAGCATTAAGAAAAATATTAAGTGTATGCCACGACCTGTTATTGTAAGTGTACTTTCTAATGAAGGCCAGGTAAGTTTTAAGATTATTAAGAGACAGATTATTGTTGCTTATAATTTAAATATTGCGTAATATTAGAGAAAAGTCCAAAATTTAAGTCGCCCTCTTTGTTCTAGGTGGTTCCAAACAAAGTTTTAACCAAAGAATGTTCAGGTCTATGTAATGGACAAAAAGTATGTACGGCTGTTAGAACAGTGAATACGTCACATCCAGTACAAATATTGTTAAACGATGGTGGAAACATTAAATGCTCAACCATATTAGTACCAGAAGATATAAAATGTAGATGTAAATGCGCTTTAACTAAAAAGGACTGTAATTCCAAACAAAAGTACGATAGGAAATTGTGCAAATGTCTTTGTAAAAATGAGGTAAGTGAAATATTTTTGTCGCATTGTGGTACCGAAATTTTGATATTTAAGTACCTAGGTACCGTTTTGGGTCATTTTAAAATTTATTGTGGATTATAAACCAAAAACCTTGATATATCTTACAGACGGCGTTGGTAAACGGGGCGCAAGGCCTTCACTAAAGTTTTATTGAACAGGTAAATGGGGCGCAGGGATATTGGGGTCGGTAAAATCGTAAAGGTAAACGGGGCGCAAATGTTTTCTTTAAAGTAATGGTATCGAAATAAAATGTTGGTCTATTTTTAAAAATTTTATTAATCACGAAACATTTATTGCTTTCTTTGGAAAATGTAAAATTTTTGTAGGCTATAAAATCTTTTCCACTCACACTTTCAATTACTGATACCGACATTTTCTCAATATTAAAATCTTGAGCGGAAATCTTTTCGCACATCTATTCACTATTACAATGAGAACTGAACTGATTAACTGGTATACAAATTATTAGTGTCAATTATAGGAATTCTTACCTGCCCTGACCCACACCCCCTCTCGGGAAGGGCTGGCGCCCCATTTACCTATGATATAAACGTAACCTTACAGGCGTGCAGGTAAAAGAGATATTTTCGCGCCCCGTTTACCTCCGTCCCTTACAGACTAAAGATTAGCAGCTGACCCTTAACCTTAAGAATATATAAACAGTAAAATATAAAAAAATTACTTAAAAATTGGAGGGGGTTTATTCTACGATTTCACGTTACATAAATGTTAAGTAGGAATCACAGTTACTATACAGGGTGATCAAACTTAAGCCGGCATTATTTCTAACTCCTTTATTATTGAAGCCGGTTAAATAAATAAATAAGATTATAATATTTTGTCCGCTGATTAATATTCTGCCAGCAGAAAAACAATTGAACGTCGGGTTTTCGATTTATAGTGAAAAATGTAAATATTTTAAATAGGACACCCTGTATACTATATCAATATGCGATAGATCTATTAAAGAACTTTAAAAAAGTCCACCTGGGATATATCCAATTTTTTTATAGTTCCGGGAATATGGCCATTCTCAGGAATTTGATAATAAACTTGCATTTTTTTAATAAAATGGCCGGTATATTGCATAACCATTAAATAGATATTTTAAAGAGCATTAAAAAAATACCATATTTGATATGTCTTTCTTTTATATTTTTTTAAATATGACCATGTTTATAAGTTTTATTAAATTTTTATTATATATACAGCTCTAAGCTAGAAGCACTAAGTATATCATTAAATTCCTGAGAATGGCCACATTTCCAACAATATTAAAAATTGGATACATTTATTTATTTATGATTTATTTATTTAACAAACAAACCAAATGACAAATTACAAATTTAAAATTGTATACACGAAAATATAATATATTTAAATTTGGCATATGAGTGGAAGCAAAATGAATCAGATTTGTGTTTGCTCCACTTACATGTCATTAAAAATACGTGCCTACTTCTATAGAATCAAAATATAATAATCTTAAATAATAAATATCCACTTAAAAGATTTAACTTAATAATATTATTGAAAAAAACACCATTCCAAAGAATCTGAAAAAAGAGAAAGGAAAAAAAATGATTGACAAAACATAAACAATTTAATAAGTTGACCCATTTAAGACACAAACCAAGAGATATTTTGGCAAATCCGGACAAAATTAGTTACAACCCATTGCCTCTGAGTTCCAGAAAAGAACTGCTGCAGTAGAGATGGTACCACTTACAGCTCTGGTTTCGTGCACATGTGATACAAATTTATAAAATATTTTAATATTTAAGGGAAAAATGTATTTCTTTTATACAATAGAGTTGTCTAACTGTGCATATACCAGATTCCCTAAATAAGGTGTCAGTTGGAAAGCTACGTTTTTGCGAAGCATTATCTTAAGTACATATTTTTGAGCAGTTAATGCAGTTAATAAGGAGTCTAATATACTGTTGCACGCAGCTCCCCAAGCTTTCAAATGATAATGAGTGATTATATAGGTATAGGGTGTTTCATTTTAAAAAAGTACATTTTTGTATAATAAATAGAAAACCTGATGTTTTTGTGTTGGCAAAGTTAATGAGCGGAAAAAATACCACAACTTCACAATTTAACCGACTTTATTTCTACAATAATAAAAAGTTAACAATACTGCCGACTTAAGTTTGAGCATCTTGCATAATACTGCTATATAGCAGCAGCATTTTCTATACATATATGTGCATACATAACATGGTATAAAACTTTTAAACCCCTTTACAGATTTTTAAAGTATAGAGCTTGGACAACTTTGACGAAACGGGTGATGCCCAACTCGGCACACCAAGCAGGTAAATGGAATAATTATTGCCCAAGTCGGCACATACGTAGGCAGGTAAAGTACATTCATACTTATTCCGTTCTCACTTCTTGAGGCCAATAAACGACCCTTTTGTCCCCTATTGTCGGCGGGCGCTTTAGCCAGGTGTGCCAAATTTGAACGGAACAGAGTGGAATTTACTTTTTTAATAGGAAAAAATAGAAACACATTGATTTTAATACTTCAAGTAATTTTACAATTTCTTTAGCATCAACAGGAAGATGCTTTCTCTGTTGCTGTTCTACTTGCTTGCTGCTCGTTGTCGCTTGCTTCATCGTCAGATTCACTCCACGTTTGCCACATTTTGGAAAATACTAAGCCATTTACTGTTCTAAGGACATATATATACCCAAACTCTTTTTTAAAACATTCAGGTAGGTATAGGTAATTAATGTATATTGGGTTTACCTTTATTTTTATTACAATTGATTTTTGCCTACCGAAATTTATTTTTAAGATACCTACCTACCTGTACCTATTTATCAAATTACACAAAAGGCTAAGTAGTTTTCATTATACCTTTACTTAATTAGCTAGGTAACCATATTATTCATATTATTTCCTCAAAAATTCAAATTGTAATAAAAGTTACCTAGTACCCAAAATTATGTTTAGAAGTACTAACTACATACCTGTTTGCACATTTTTACATATTTTTAGACAATTTATATCTATCTATCAATATTTCAATTGCTTCTCAATGTTAAAGTAAAAAGTCCACTCCGGCCCTGCCTGCAGCTGGACGGAGTCTGCCGGCCGGTAGGAAGATTTATTGGAGGCAATATAATCGAAGTCCTTAAGTCAGAACGGTATAAGTATGTATTTACTTTTACTCTGTTCTACAGGGCCCTCGGCACAGAAATTATTTGTATCTAGGTATGTCTAATAAAACAGTTATTATATTTTTTAAATTCCCTAATGAGACCCAAGACTAATATAAACTTACAAATGGTTAGGTCTGGTAAGCAACGCATTTTTTAAAATTCCTTAATTAAAACCAAGACTAATACACACTTACGAATGGTTAGTTCTGGTAATCAGCGCCTTTTTTTTATTCCTTAATTAAACCCAAGACTAATACCGTTGTATGAGACTCGTACAACGATAATACACACTTTATATACATATATGTCTTTTAGTACCTTTAAGTTCTGTGTGCCGAGTTGGGTCATTATAAATGGTCTGACAAGTTGTCATAAAATTGACCCTAATAAAGTGTGCCGAGATGGGATACACCCGACGAAACAGGGAAAAAGATGGGTTTAATATGTAATAGCCCGACCCTTACGGTACTCTGGTACTTAAGCTTACATGGTCTGTCACAAAGACTTAAAAATACCATTTTTTTGAGGAATTTCTTAAATAGAATTGAGCAAAATTGTTTTTGTCGTATTTAGCATCACGTCTACTACGTCCAGTGATTAGCTTAGCGCCTTTACCTAAGTCAGTGCCAGTATCAATATTTAGAATTAGAATTTTTAATTATTCACACATTATTATTCTAAAAATAGTTGCATAGAAATGCATTTTACCCTTTACAAAATATTTTAGAAAGGTACCGTGGAATCCCAATTTTTAAAAAATACAGTGTGTTTTATTTGAAAAAGATAACTTTGTGCGCCTAAATGAAACACCCTGTATATGAATAATCTTCGCGAAATGGTGACGTGGAGACATTATGCAATATTGTTTTTTTCTAAATAGGCTAGGTTATAAAATATTTTACACTTACGTTACTTTTTACATTATATTTTGATGGTAAGAATCTAGCTTAATGACGATGAAGTCATGCGAATTGAGCAAGACTACGTTCATGTCGCATGCGATACAATGCACTCGAGATTCGAAAATATACTCCAAATCCCAAAAACATAAATATACAGGTTACTCTAAAAGGTCTATTCAAAATGCTACCCCAAATCTCTTAGCTTTAGCTTAGTCAAAAGTTAAATGTTTGCGGGCTACAGGGTGTCAATGTGTTTTTAGATGGTTTTATTTACTTATTTATTTTTTGAATTTAAAAAATGTTCCATACTCTTTGATATTTCAGGATAAACAATAAATATATGTCTTACAATTTACCTTATTCCATTCGGTCTTTGACGTGAAAGCTAGACTCTGTAGAAATTATTGCTATATCAACAAGCTTTTGGTTTTAATCGTTCACATCACTATTTTGTATACTTTAGGTGGAACAGGCTCACTGTTTGAAAAAAGCGAAAATTACTCATCAACATGCATGGAATATGGAAAATTGTTCTTGTGATTGCATAAATAAAACTCCATGTACAACTGGCACATTTTGGGATAAATCTCGATGCAGGTAAAATTTTTCAACTAATAGTTTTAAAAAGACAAAAAAAATATTACTTATTAAAAGAATAGTCCGGTGCAATACCGGAACATCTTAGTTACACTCATTGTTCTTGCAACAATAAAACACGACAATTTAACAATAAATAAAAAGAAAGAAAGAAACCTTTTTTATAAAACTTTCATAGTTTTTCATTCATTACCTTTGAGCATCAAAGTAAAAAAAATATATCAAGGAGTTAAGAAAAATAAAAGGTATTTTTTAAATGGAATATCCTGTTTATTGTACTACTATTAAAAAAAGATATTTTAAAGAGCTTTAAAAAATACCACACTTGATAATCAGTTTTAATACTAGCCGAAATATGACCATTAAAAACTAAAGACTGGCAGATATAATATCCAATATATCTTACAGGTCTAAGCTGTAAGCTTACCTAGAGCCATATAGCTATAGTGGAAATTATAAAGTATTATTTTTAATAGTAACTAACAAGAAGTCCCATTTTTAAAACTATTTAAGATAAAAATATTAAATGTGGTGTTTTCTCAAAACTCCTTGAAAGACGTTTGTAAAGAAGACAGAAAATACAGGGTATTCCATTTTAAAAAATTTTACCTTTTTTATTTTTCTTAGCTTTTTGATGTTTATTTGTTTTGTTTGATATGTTTAAACGATTAAATTCTATGAAACTCTTATGAAAAACTTTTCTTTTATCGTTTTTAGTTATTGTTGTTAGTGAGTAGGTATTAAATTATTATAAGTGGAAACAAGAAAGTACATTACTTAATTTTGGCTTTTTATCTATTGTAGGTGTTCCAAAAAATCAGACAATGGTTGAATATCCTTTAAAAATATATTTAAATTAGTTAAATTTAAAAAATTATCGTCATCACATTGTTAACTGCAAGAACCCATTTTTCAGCGATGGATGCATGAAAAACTAATTATTGTTTTACATTGTTTATAATCATAAATTTCCCAAATTGTAATCGATGATAATATTAGGTCAAGTGAGCAATAAAACTGTTTCTCAATTACAAATAAACTAAAGAAGCTGTAACTTACATCGTGCTTTTCTGAAGTATCTTTCCTTCGATTTGCAGTATTCAATTCATTTTTTTTTATTGAGCATGTTAAAAGTTGCACAATCCTTAATAAAATAAATAGCAGTAAATAACAAAAACAATACTGTTTTTTTGTTCCTTTGGTCTGGCTAAAATAGTAATTTTTGTAAGGAATGCTTAAAGTTATACATTTTTACGAATAAAGGTCTGGTCCCATATAACCACAACAAGCCCGCAGCAGTGCGTCTCGCTGGTAAAATGTAGGGGGATGCAGTGCAAAAAGTTTTGTTTTAACAAAATTTTAGTAGTATGAGTCTGTTGAGCTACGCTTTAAATAACACCTGATCGTAAAATCAACTTTCACAAGGTAACACAGTTTTACCTATACTACACTCGAAGTTTGAATAATTTGAAATAGTAGAGATAAAGCAATAAACTTAGCTTGACAAAAATGCTTATTATATTTTTAAGGGCATAAAAAGTGCTTTTGAAATTTATCCGAATTAATCTACACCACTTTTCTCTATCATTGTGAATAAGGGTTCGATGCGGCGTTGGTGTAGTTATGTGTGGCCAGACCTGTAAGGTCTGGCGCACACATAACCTCAACGAGACCGCAGCCATGCGTGTTGCTGTAAAACGTAGGGGAGCGGGATGCGGTGGAAAAAGTTTTGCATTTAATAAAATTGCAGTAATATACTACCGCTGTTCGTAAAATAAGCCTTCACATATAAGGTAACACAGTTTTACCTATACTACACTCAAAGTTTGGATAAAAAGGAACAGAGATAAGTAGAGCAAATCTGTTTTAGTTAAAGAAGGAGATATATAAAGCAATAGACTCAACTTGACAAAAATAGCTTTTTATATTTTTGAGGGCATAAAAAGTGCTTTTGATTTTTTCCGGATTAATTTGCCCCACTTCCCTCTATCATTGTAAATCCGGGCTCGGTGCAACCTTGGTGCGGGTATGGGTGGTCAGACCTTAAGAGGTTTAGGCGGCGCGAGCCGTCAAACTAGTGTGGCATTCCGACGAGTACAAAAATGATATTTTATGCATGCTTCAAATACAATATTTTTTCTATGACCGTATACATTTTTTAAAACATACAATTTAAATATCGTACATTTATCTATACTTAATAATAATATTATTTTCATTTTTATTACATTTTTCCCCCAACTATCGAATTTTAAATTTAATGACACATAAACTTAATGAAATATTGGCTGAATTTATGGTAACTTGTTCTTTTGGTTGAGTTGATGTCGCGTTTACTGTTACATTGTATAAATTCGCATTAAAATAGATTGTAGTGGGCAATGGAACAAAACACTAATTTAAAGTGTAAACAAAAGCGTGGAGCGGTTAAAAAAACTTACTTTTTTTTCACTTCACACTGTGGACTTTATAACACACTTTATCTTTATGGTAACGATAAAAAAACTGAAATTTTTTGAAATAGTCGTATAAGAAAAATATATTTTATTTTTGCTTAATTAATAGTCCCTGGACCAGTAATGAAATACAGTTCATGATAATTACACTTTTGAAACCTTCTTAGGGGGTTTCTTTTGAAGAGTCTACCACGAATATTTATACCGCCATATATGAAAGCGGCGCGGCGCTTTAACCCAGCCCCGTAACTGTCATATGTTTGGGTCTGGACAAACGCGTCACTTTTAGGACAAGTTTACCACAATGTTTTTATTTAATTTTTAAACATTGTGCCGAAAATCGTCAGGGGTGCAGTTACGAAACCCGCCCCAATTCGATACCCAAAACATGTCAATGGGCGTTATGGTTTCATGACTGTTACACGATTTTGGCGCAATGCTTTAAAATTGCATTTAAAAGTTTGTGGTAAACTTGCCCGACAAAAAAGTGACGCCTTCGCCCAGTCTGTCACCCAAAACATTTGACATTGACAGGCTGGGTTAGAGCGCCGCTTCCATATACGGCGGTATCAATATTCGTGGTAGACTCGTCAAAAGGAACCCGCCTAGAAAAGGTTTAAAACGTATTTTTATCATAAAGTGCGTTTCATTACTGGCCCAGGGACTATAAGTATTTAGCAACCCAGCAAACACTATTTGTCGGCAATATACATTTTTATATTGGCATTGATGGTAAAGCATTGGCAGTTGGTGGCAATATCATGCCAACATCTGATACGCATTAAAAAATCAAATCTAAATAAACACTTGATTGCAATAAATTTTACATGCAGGCGTATTGCCGGCCAGCATAGAAAAATGGCGGCATACCGATCCTGATTAAATAAAGCATGCCTTTTTGTTGCAGGCAAATAAATATTGGATTTTTAAAGGCAAACCTTATACTTTTTAAACTATAATAATAACATTAGCATTTAACTAACATTAGAGCAATTGATCTATTTTATTTATAATGCCAGCTAAACAACATTATTTCATGTTTTTTTACATAATTTAAAGGGAATGACTTTTTCATTTCATAAAATTTTATTGTTACAAATCATGCAAATAAAAGTTAAGTCAAACAAAATGTTTATTATGTATTTTTGAGAGAATAAAAATAAAATGATGGTAAAATTAGCTAGGTCAATTTCGACCGAAAGTGAGAAATTTAAATTTCCCGCTTAGTCGAAATACAGATTGGACGATTTTGACAGATGAAGAAAAATCGCTTTTGACCGCTTTGTGCAATCGTTTTCCGAAAGATCCTCTTTGTTTTCTTTCTGGTTTTCTAGCTTTTTAGTTTCTTTATTAAAAAAAAAAAGAGTTTTTTATTAGACATAATTAAGTGTATTCATTACCTAATTAATGTGTGTTGTGTGATTGATTGGTGATGCCTAGTAGAGAAGGCGAGTTATTCAAGTAGACTGTTAGCAGCTGTAAACATTTTGTTTAAAACCTTTTAAGTTTGTAGTTACTTAAAAAAATTATATGAAATAAGAAAGTTGCCTTTTAAAAGTTTTCAAGACGTGTTTATTAAAAAAGATTATATATGTTTAATATTTTTTTTTTTTTTTGACATTTAACTTCTTTAAAATATTTCTTCCTATGTTTTGGATCCAAAAATTAAATGTAAGTGTCCCTTAAATACTTTATATTTTAAAGTGTTTTCTTTTGATTTACTATCTTTTTTTTAATTTTATTACATACCTTAATTTTTTATGGTTTATTTTTACCGTATAAAAATTTTATCATGTAATTTTTTTAATGATAAAGTTTTTCATTTTTTTCGATTACAAAATTCTAAATATGTTCTTTAACATTTGGGACATTCAGCTTATAAAACTTGCAATACTTATTTAATGATAAATGCCATTATCCTAAACGTATTTTTTCATCATAACTTATTAATGATGGATGCCATCACAGTATCTGCAACACGTGGCCCAATAACGGCCTATTGCCCACTTTTGTGTCTTTTTGTTATCTTTTTGCCAATAACTTATTATTGATGGATGTCATCATCCTAAACGCATTTTTTTGGCATAACTTATTAATGATGGATGCCATCATCCAAAACTCATTTTTTCATCATAACTTATTAATGATAGATGCCATCACAGTATCTGCAACACGTGGCCCAATAACGGCCAATTGCCCACTTTTGTGTCTTTTTGATACCTTTTTGCCAATGCCTTGCCATTAAAGAGTTTTGGCAATGCCAGTAAATTAAATGTACATGGCCGGAAAAAAATGTTATGTGGGAATGGATTAATTATAAAATTGAAATAACTTTTTCAAAGACAAATAGAAATTGTTACAAAAAACAATCTTTTGCTCGTTGCACTAAAAACAAGCTGTGGGACTTATTAATCCTTTTTTCTGTTTTTCTAGAGATATTGTTTTGTGTAATCAAGTTAATTATAGTATAAAAAGCCTTGCTTAAGTTTGTAAAGTCTTAACGTAAACGTCAATATAAGAGTTTTATCAGTGTGTGCTTCAACGCAAATTTACACAGTTTAATATTTTTGTAAAGACAATAAGTAATTTATGATATGGCGCATTCAAATTAATCTAAGTGTTTTGTGCTAATTATAAAATTGTAAATGAAGGTAAAGGTATAGATATTATACAGTTTCCAACGATTTTTATTGGGTGCTTTCCAAAGAAAAAAATTATAAAAAAACTTTATATGTACCCATGTCCTAAATGTCCCACTTTTGGAACAACAACGTGTTAAAATTTTGAATAATTGCTATTTAATAATACTTTTTATTTTACTTTTCATATGTTTAAGAAATTTGAAAAATGTCTGTAAGCGTCCAAATACACTTTTTACAAATAGAAATAAAAATAATTTTTAACAGTGTCGTCCGGGAGGTATTTAAGCTGAAAATTCTAAAAAAACAGTACGCTACTGCAATTTAATTTCCTTAAAAAATCATTTTTAAATTATTTTTTAGTTAAAAAAGAATGCATTTTTTTAATAAATGTAAGGTTTGTTGTATCACCATTCGACAGTTCTATCAAAGAGCTTTAAAGAAACTCCACATGTAATATATCCAATGTTCAATAGTTTTGGAATTATCGTTATCATTAGGAATTTTATAGTAAACTGGCATTTTCTATATAAAATACCCTGTATTGCATCACCAATAAGAGACCTATTAAGGAGGATATTAGAAAATATGGCCATTCTCAGAAATTTGATAATATCTAGCATTCTTAAATAAAACACCCTATATATTGCATTACCATTAAATAGATATTTTAAGCTTTAAAAAATACCACATTTGATATGTCGATCTCTCATAGTTTTGGAAACATGGCCATCCAAATCTAAAAATTATGGTAAATTTCCATTATATTTACAGCTCTAAGCTATAGCCATTTTTTGTTGTTAATACGGTTCAAAACATTTTAAAAACATTACATTTTCTTGCTAAACAGTGACGTCATATACATCACGTATTTTACCGTGTTTGAATACATCTCTGACAATGGTTTAAAAACAATATAGTTATTCTTGTCGGGCGGCCATATGCATTTAACTCATTAAAAACTTTGTTTCGGTTATTTTTGTAAACTTTTAACATGAAGGTAAATGGAAAGTAAAAAATTTGTAATCCGGTGTAAACTAAAGTACATAATAATCCTAAAAATAAAAATAATAATCATAACCTAAAAGCTTATTGGGCTGTGACGCATCGGTTTGAAGACCTACATTTTCTTCTAATATTTATATTGTCATTTTCGAATACGGTTTGAACCACTCCGACGAATACGTTTAGCAAGAAAATTTGACTTAAGTTTAAGGTCGCAGATAAAATAGGTGTTATCTCGACTATTTTTTAGATTTGGATGGCCATATTTTTCAAAACTAAAAGGGACAGACAAATCAAATGTGGTATTTTCATAAAGCTCTTTAAAATATCTATTTAATGGTGCTGAATATAAGGGCGTTTAATTTAAAAATGCCAGTTTACTATGAAATTCCTTAAAATGGCTATATTTCTGAGACTATTAAAAATTGGATAGTATATCACATGTAGACTTTTTAAAGCTCTTTAATAGATCTTACGATTGGTGAAATAATATACCGGATGTTTCATTTGTTATTTCGCAATAAATCGAAAACCCGATGTTTATTGTCTTTTTGTTGGCAGAACGTTAATTAGCAGAAAAAATACAACAACTTCACTAATTTAACGTATTATATCTTTAATAATAAATAAATTTCATCACCCTATATACGTAAATATATTCGCCCTATATTTTAAAATAAATTAAAAAGAATATTTGATAAAAGTAACCTGCTCGATATTGTTTAATTTAATTTAATAAAAGTCTTCCTAATTTTATTATAGTATCAATATACCGCGACCAAAATAACTCTACCGCAGATTCTATACCAAAAGTACGCACTAAATAGTACCTGAATTACGCATCAACATCCTGAACCATCACAAAACGGTTCCCAGAATACGGGCGGCAAACATTTTATTGCAGGCTGATTTTCACCGTTTCTGGCCAAGTCCGAGTCCAATAAAGACATCTTTTTCAATCGGTTTGCCGTAAGGTCCAGACTTTTATTCCAATTCACGAAAAGAAGAGAGGACGATGGGTCGTTTTATTGAGGTATTTATTATTACCGGTCATCTTACTTAAGGTTGTCTTGTCAGGGACTTTTTGTCGTTTAATGTGATGGCACCAATAATATTTCGGTGCCGAAAGAGCAATAAAATGTAGAAAAAATAAAAAATACAATTTAAAAGTCAAGTTTTTAATGCTCAGCTCGAGATTTATTTTGTTATCATTGAATTAAAGTATCTATCTAAACGTTATTTAAGGTGCCAGAGAGCGTAATGCCTCACATAAAATTAAATTAAATCACTAGCAACTGGTTTAAATATAATTTAGATTCCAATCTTGTATTATATATATTTTTTCATTATTGTGATGACAGAGTTAGCTCGAATACTATAAATCGGTATTTGAATACCGAATATTTGAATACTTGGAAGAAAAAAGTATTCGAATGCTCGGTAGGTACTCATGCATACCCAAAATCGATATTCGAATACTGGAAAAAAGGATTCGAATACTGGAAAAAAAATATGGTTAAAAAATTAGATGATCAAAAAAACTCCTCATCTCTTTTTTCGTGTATTAACGCGCCTAGTTTTTTACTACTCCTACAAATTTTGAAGAGCAGCGTATTTTTGTTCCCTTTTGGTATTCCACTCATGATAATTTTGGTATTCGAATAGAGCTTCCACATTTCGGTATTCGAATACTCAAAAAAGTATTAATTAAATACCTACTTAAAAAGTATTCGAATACAGAATCAGGGGCGATCATATCAACTTTCTGAGGGGGGGACATGGGCCGAGGAGAAGTGTGTGAGGTGGCAACAAAAATTTTTAAAGAAGGTTCAAATTTTTCGAAGAGCAAAAAAAAAAGTCCTCTAACCTCTTTTTATTGTTTTCACCTTTCATTTTTTTAATAAAATTACAGAAAACTTCCTTCCCACGTATTTAAAAAGGTCCTCACTGCTTCAATTCCATCATCAGCCTCACCCCTCGGACCAACCTTAGGGGGTCCTCAATAAATGCCCATATTTGCCATTAGACAAGTATGAAACCCAATAAAATAGAAAGGATGTAAGGATGTCGCATCCAAGAAAGGGGGTGGGGGGCATGCCTCCCCTATGACCGCCCCTGTACAGAATCCCGAATATTAACCAAAAAGTATTCTGTCGAATACCGAATACCACACAAATGTGTTTGAATACTATTCGAATATCGGCAAAATGTATTCTAAATACTATTCAGAATACTGAGTATTCGAATACGATCCAACTCTGGCAATGAATATGCAAGATTATGATAAATTATATTATATACTGGGTGCCCAACAAGATTACTGGCAGGCAGTGGCGGTTTTACATATTTGCCGGCCGTAGGCTATTTGTTTTTGCCGCCATTCCGCCCTTAATTTTTGATACCTTACTCTACAATCCCATGTGCAAAAGAAAGGTCTTCACCTAAAAAAATATGTATTTTAACTGCTAATAAATCATTTCGAATTTTTTTTTAAATTTCTAAATCGTAATAAACAATTTATGAAATGAGTCTGCCGCCCCTAAAAATTTGCCTCCCTAGGTTCCTGCCTACTCAGTCTGCTGGTAATTCCAACACTACTAGCAAGTCTGTTATTTTCTTGATTATTCGATTTTTAAATTTTGGTCGGATGTATGGTTGGATAAAATGCAGATTTCTGATGTTTTAGATTTTATGTGGCACATCCTGTTTAACCGGAAGTGCTTTCATCTTTGCTATTTTAAATAGAACAACCTATATATATTTTTTAAATCAATTCTACAGGCAATTCCAAGAAATTTCATGTTCATCATGTTATACCCAACTAAATCAGTTTTTGAAAAAACGGCGTATAAAAATGTATCGATTTGTTAAAAAATTACTATGACAGATATCATATCATGTCTAAAATTCATCAACAATAAGACTGAAATAGCTTGAAAAACTTTAAATTTTTTGAATATCCTAAATTTCCTAAGAAATTTTAGTTATAAAAAAAATATATTTTTTATAATCCACGCAAGAATTTTAGGTCTCGACATTAGGTAATGTTAAAAAGTAACTATTTGTATAATTTACCACCATAATTGGGACTATATTTTATTTTTATTACGTTATTTTAAGAAAAAGTAAATATAACCTTAAGTTTTTGATTACTCTAGGGGATTATCCCTACAAGATGAGCCTCTAGGACTAATATATTTATTATTTATAATCTAGATGTTGGCGTTTTATTTAATCAAGATTTGTCTAATCTAAAATCCGTCTATAAAAATTGAATGACAAATGCTATTCTATTCTTACGTCTAGTAAATTATTTTGCAATGAGTGGTATTGTTATTAGGTAATAGAAACATTGGGTATTTTGAGTAACCGTTAGATACTAAATATTTACCAAAGCCATCATTACTGGTGCCTTGAATAATTCAAAGTCGATTGATGAGATAAGGTCACGACATTCGCCATATTGGCTAGCGCGGCTGTGACGTCAAGCCGGGCCATTTTCGGCCATGTTTGATTTTAGGCAGATCAGTGGCGTAGAATTAAGGAGAAAACAAAAAAGAACTGTATGTTGTAAACAAAATTTATTGGATTATTTTAATAGGCATAACCTAAAACAAAACATAAATGTGGTTTTAAATATTGAAAATTAAAATTATCAATGCGACGACAGGACGATGAGGTACCTGGCAGAGCAAAACATTTTCCATGGTTCCGTAAGTCAAAAACCATTTAAAAACTTTGTATACAAGGTGTCCGCTAATGAATGGTAAACAGAAAAACCACAGATTCCTTATGCCAAAATATTAAGATTTAACCAAACATACCTAATATCCAAAAGTTTATAATAAGGAAGATACGGGGGTGTCATAGTAAAAAGAAAAAGTAAATTTATTTCGATAATTGTTCCCCCTTTTTAAATATCTTAATAAAACGGTATCTCGGGGTTTTTAAACATTAGCTTTTCAGATCGAATATTAATTTTTGTGTGTAGACTAGAGGGCGATGGGTACACTATTTAAAATTCTCTAAAACTACCCAATTTTTTGTTACTACTCTGTATGTATGTAAACTAGTAAGCTTCTCTATGCTTTCTGCACAAAAAAGGTATACTTAGTAAGAATCGGTCTTGACAACCGTTTTTAAGGTATTCACGTTTTAGTTGTTCAGTGCACCCGAAAGTATGTACCTTCAATAACATCGTATTAGCTATAATTACAACTGCTCAGATATAAACAGCTGATAGCTAAAAACTCCTGGATACCGAGTTTTATTAAAATGTTTAAAACATATCAGAAATTATCGACATGCATAAATAAAAAATATTTATATCCCTTTAACACCCCGTATCTTCCTTATCATTAACTTTTGGATATAGGTATGTTTGTTTAAATCCTAAATGGATATTTTCGCATAAGAAAGCTGTGGTTTTTCTGTGTACCATTAATTAGCGGACACTCATCAGTATCATATGTATATAAAAACACGAATGATCTGAAAACTATTCGACTAAACACTATCAAAAATTGGGCGCGCTTGTGGCGGCTTCGGTTGTATCGGCGAGCGTCGATCTCCGGAGTTAAGCAGTGGAATGCGCGCCCATAATTTGGATGGGTGTTCGGCGACAGCGGTGTTTTTGGGCAGCGGCACACGGTGTTTCTGCTCGGGGAAGCGGACCGAGCAACAACCATCCAAGTTATGGAATGAATGGTGTGTGAATGAGAAGGAGTAGGGGTCAAGGTACAATAAGCCTTCAGGCTGCAGTGCACCACCTAGGGGGCGGTCGTCGGACCTGGGTGGGATGACCCCGAAAGGGTGGAAAAAAAAACTATCAAAATCTCTAAAAGTCCGAACCAATAATATGTGAAGTCTCTAAACATTAACAACTGGAAATCCTTGTAAAATATACAACCAAAATAAAAATGGCAAATTTCCACAGTTTTTACCAAACAAAGCTTCGACAAGGTACGACTCTGTCGCTCAGCTGATAATGCGACCAACTTTGAACAGAACTGCCAACCGAAATCGTAATTCTCACACCCTCACGTCCCTGACAAAAGCTATCACCGGTCTTGCTTATGTCTAAACCCCTTCTCATAAAGAAACTCTGAAATAATTTGAACGTACAAAATAGTAATTCATGTAACAAGTGCACAGAATAATACTTTTTTAACGAATGGAAAATTTTGAAAAAAATAAATATGAAGCTCTACCATTTTTTTATCATCCGCACTAACGCTAAAAAGTGTCACAACTCAAAAAAATATTGTTTTGAAAAAATTGTTTAAAAATTTATTTTGCTTAAAATATTTTGTTTGTGCGTACCATCAAAGAGAATTGTAGTTTCACTATAGACACCCAGAACTATGCCAAATTTTTGGTCATCAGCTTGGACGCTCGCCTCGTGGAATTTATGAAGCGGGTATCCATCGAGTACACACGTAAACAATACGTATAATTTGCTGCTTCATAAATTCAGCCAAGCCAGCGTCCAAACTGATGACCAAAAATTTAGCATTGTTTTTGGAGTCCATAGTGAAACTATAATTGTGTTTGGTACCATGAAACATACGTGCAGCTATTATGTTATTTTATTGTGATTGCAATTGTTCTTCCTATGAAAAAAAAGGACGAGACTTTTCGCTTGTTAATTTTAACAAGGTTTTTTATACCTATTACAAATTTATTTTTACTATACATTTTCGGACTATCAAATCAAATTCAACGAATAGGAAATAAATTTTGGTTGCCTTTGCCTAATACTGAAGTATCTCCAGGAAAATCAACTAAGTCATCACCTTTTTATAAATAATAAATACACCAGCAAGCAGTTATGTATGTCACTATGACACAATAACCAAACAAACATATTTGACATTTAACGTCAAAGGTTTCAGAATCTCCTAAAAAAATTAATTAAACCTAAATATTTTTATTTATTTTATTCAATTTATCTCGTCGTCGATTTGTAGTTCTCTTTTACTTGTGTAATTTTTTTATTTTTTGGTACTTTTAATGTATTTTCTGGCGTGTACCTAAATAACTACCATCAATTAAGGTTTATCTTAACAATTTTTGAGTTGTGACTCTTTTTAGGGGTAAAATCATCGCCTTAAGTTTAATAATTTTTGAATTATACTGTATAAAGTTATATTTTAATTGAAGATACGTTTCAATGGGTAGTCCAACATCTTGAATTGTTTTTGGCTTATTGACGTACACTATTTCTTTTAAATATTCCCAAAGAAAGTAGTTCAAAGGTGTCAAAACACATACTCATGGTGGTGACAAATCATTCTCATTAGTTTTATCAAAAAGAAAATAAATTTAAGAAGCAAAAGGATTAAATTAAATATCTAGGCACGCGGCAGCGTGTTGTCCAGTTTAAGCTCAACGCATGTAATATTACACGAACCACTTGGTGCCACTTTTAACCCCTTCCTAACTCAAAACCTATTTAACGTAAACACATGAAACTACATGTATTTATATCTATAAGGACAACTATACTTTGGCCACTATAAATTGATAATGAATACCTAGTCTTAGTAAGTAACTCGGGTTACTGTAGTTTTAAACCAATAAAATATATTTTTTATTGTGGTAACTAGGGTTACTAACTCCTTAAACCAATGAAATACATTTTTTGTTCAGGTACTTTTCTCAATTTATAGTGAACAGAGTATAGAAGCCAAAATTTCATAAAGCTAGCTGAAACGGATAAAAGATATGAGAACCTGTCCTGAAGTCATCATGTTTTCAGTGACGGACTGACATATATGTAGATCAAAAACCTAACTTAATCACACATAACCTAGAAAAATGAAATTTGGAATCCAGCTCGGTAATTGTATGTAAGCGTAGGGAAAAATCTGAAAATTAAAAAAATAGGAGGAAGGATTGAGGGGGACCCCCAAAAGGTTTTTTTTAATTGTAGCGTTTTAACCGTTTTGCAATGCGCACTGTTATTTCTAACGTTAAAGAACATGTAAACAACAGCAAAAGAAAACTATGCAACGGAAAGGCAACAAAAAATATCGATTCTAGATTGTACCTGCCTAGTTTTCTTTACAAAAAGTAATGATGTTCCACCAAAAACATAAATGTAAATAAGGTGAGCCAAGTTTGATACTAAAATTATGCTAATTTGTGGGCTTCGCCGCAAAAGAATAGAGATCTAAATAAGTGCCAAGTTCTGTACGATCCAAATATGTGTAAGATCTTAAAGTAGGGTAGATTTGACTTGGCCAGTTTTTATTTTTATCAGACATAAAAAAATACTTAAATAAGTCGAATAAATTTATAAAATGACTGATGTAATGAAAACTGGCCAAGTCCAGTTTTCGTTCGTTCTCGGTCGAGTTAACATGTCCGAAGGGAGTTCTTGCTGGGCTCTCACGCGGTGTTGTGCATGGTGAATGTTGAAGATGTGTTGGTTCCCCGAGGAAGATAGGAAACTCGCGCCAAATTATAGGCATCCTTCTTCTGGAGCTAAGCGCTGTGAGCGAAGATTCCTATATGCTGGTGGCTTTTCTGTTTGGTATTGAACACAAGGTATTTCCCAAATGGCAGGAAATTGATGGGCATGCCGCGGGAAGTGTCAGTTTTTACAGTGAAGGTTATACGCAAGACCAGTAGCAGTTGTAGCAGTTCTTGGTTTGACAGCTGATAATTTATGCATTGCATCGATTTGTTTATTTTAATAGCTACATTTTATTAAAAGTTTTGGAATCTCTGGGAGCACAGGCTCGATTTTCCAGAGTTTCCACCTACAAGGCCCTGGAAAGCAATACGACTGGAAAGGAAAGAGCTGGCAAATTGCCTCTGTAGTAGAGCCAAATAACAAAATCAAGATTAAGATCAACTGGCCAAGTCAAATCTAACCTTGAATATTGTACAGAACTTGGCACTAATAATCTCTATTCTTTATGCGGCGAAGCTCACAATCAAGCATAATTTTAGTATTGAGCTTATCTTTTTCAAATTTGTGTTTTTGGTGGGATATTAGGCAAAAAAACTTTATACAAAACTTCTCTTTTTATTTTGATTTGTCACGATCAGTTAGAAAATTATGTTTTGGATTTAGTTCGCATTCCGCAGACTTGTATATCAAATGAAGTATTATCAATTCTTGTTGTATATCGCCGACAAAGCGGTATGGATTAAGGTTAATCCTGTTATCATCTTTTGATGTTTCCAATATTCCAATACATCAAAGCAAGGCATACGTACAAATGTTTAATATAGAAATAAATAAAAGTTGTTTAATATTAAGTATAGATGTACTTATCGTTTTCCTATTAAAGGAATCTTAAATAAATAATTGTTCAGCTCGAAATCATGTCATGCAGTTATTTTCTTGTATAAAGCTAAAAAATATTTTTATAATATAATATGCAAAAATAGTATATGCCCTACAATAACAAAGTAAGTTTTATTCTGTAAATACAGTTCAAGTCTCTAATTTGAAACGAATTCAGTATATCAAAACATATTTTTGAGAAAATGCTTTAACTCGTCAGTTAGTAGTTAATTTGTCATCTTTACTATAAATAAAATACATATATCAATTTTAGGCGTTCAGCAAATTATAACCGCGGTAATAATTGGTGACAACTTTGACGTATAATACATTTTTTAAAAGTCAACATAACCAATTGGTAAATAACGTTTTAAAATTGGTTCTATTGATGATAATGTATGTCCCAATTTTGAGATATGACGTTATGACCAATACTTGTTTGGAAACTTCTTGTTTGGGGAACTCGTACTGTGTTTTCTCTTGTTTGGGCAC